>VDFB02028477.1:0-85458 GCA_007258455.2 Sequoia sempervirens
ACAAACATCTTATTCTCATTTGGGGAACTAAGGGATGACTAAATATATCCATTATTAGACACGTGATGTGTACAACTAGGAAAAAAAATTCACTCACTTTGAGAAGTAGAAGTGAAAAAATTATTGTTGGCAATGAATACATTATCTCCATATTTTGCTTATTTTTTCATCCTTCTTCACTTATAGCTAGTCTTAAATTCTCTTATCTCTTGGAATTCTATATCTTTTTCTATGTCACTTATTTTATTTTGATGGACAAATTAAATGTTGTGTTCATATTTACCATAACAGAAGAATGTATCAAAGTTTCCATGTCCTCTAAATCTACCTAGAGAACATGTGTTCTTCCTTGGTTCTCTATCTTCCTCTTCCAAAAAAATGATCCGCCATCTCATGCTTTCTTCTTCTATCTTGTTTCAATTTGAGATTGTGGCTTATTCCTAATAGGCTGAAGCTGAATGAATTTATCTTGCTCCATGATTAAAATTTTACATGGATTATTAAAAGAAACCTAAGAATTGAATTTCACCTTGTTTAAAATTAAGGGAGATAGAAAATAACCATAGGGTAACTTGAGACTTTCTATCACAATATCCACTAGTTATCAATCTTTCTTTCCATAGTCATCTCCACATTCACATTAATGATATATCAAATATAAATTTATCTTTGATAGATCATTTTATATTTTATCAAAATTTACACATTCAAGTCTATTTAACTCCCCTTTAATCTTGTATTCTCATTTATCATTAAGTGCATTGAAGATATTCTCATACACTTCCTTTGAAAATTCCATATCCACCACCTAGAATTGAATCTTAATCAACACATTCCTTATCATAACCATATCTTTTTCCTTATTATTGGTGTATTCCATAACTTTCCATTCATCTTTTGGCTCAACTTTGAATCCATCAATAATTCACCATAAACCTTCTATCATCAAATTAAAATTCATTGTTTGAGCCCGAGCTTGATAGTTGGTACTAATTAGGGATTGTGCACTCAATCCCGTCTCCATATTCTTTGCACAATATTCTCATCTTAAATACCTAGAATAGTTTTTCTTATCTACATGGTAGATATTAGAAACATATTTATAACAATATAAATAAATTAAAGCTTTAACTTTGTTTGCCCAAGTTATAGCCTCTAGAAAAAATCACTTTTCCCTCTAAAAACTATAAAATCAAATATTTAAATTTTAAAACATATGTCCACGAATAAAATACTACCATGCATCAACCTTAATTTACCGATTCCTAATCCTCCTTAATATTTTGAGAGAATTGCCATTAAGTTACTAGATCTTAAGAATTTAGTGTGTAGATTGTGCTTACATTGTTAGGGTCATCTCCTCGTGTAATAGAAACCTTGGATTTGGATGATAAAACTACCCCTATCTTCTTCAAAATCTTCTTGAGTGGATAGAATGTTAATAAATATTGGGCAAGCGTGTGAGGAGAGGGTTTTTGCATACAAAAGAATGGCCTCGAGATGGCTTTAAGACATCAAGGAAGTACTTCTTACCCTCATAAGATATTTTCTACAGCCTAGCTTTCGTAGTATTCAATGCTTTTGTTATATCATTTTCTTTTCAAGTGTGTATTTTCTCTATATATCATTTATTTTTGCGGTTAATTTTCTATGGTGGTGAATTGTTGGTGATGGTAAATTTTCCTGCGATGAATTGTTGACGGTGAATTTTTTCTTAGTGAATTGCTGACAGTGAATTTTCCTAGAACCATTTTATCCTTGCAAAACCCCCAGCTAGCTTCGGCCTCGTCAATGTAATAATTCATCCAACATCATTCATTCACTTCCTTTGGCATGAAGTAATTGGCGAAAAGAGACCAGAGCCCATCCGATCTACAAAGGATGGAGGTAAGTTCTCTTCTGTGAGCCCTAGGAAGGATTGCTTTATCCCTAATGAGGATATGGCGAGGGTGTTAGATAATGAGGAAAGAAGGCTTTAAAATGTTGCTATTTTCTTTGTTGCATTAGATTGTAACAAGGTTCCTTTGTGGAAATTTCTTGATGACTATTATTAAATGCTTGGAATAAAAAATTGGGGATTCAAAACTTGTTTTGTAGGTTGATTCAAAAAGGTTTATTTCTTATTTTTTAGAAATAGTGAAATCCAAAAAAAATTGACAAAGAATTTTGGATGGTTGGTAATGCGGTGTTTAAGGCTATTGTTTGGTTGTCAAATATGATAAATGAGGAATTTCTCACCCTTTCCTATCCCAAATGTCAACATAAAGAATGTTCTATCATTATTGTGGGTAGTTCTCCCACAACTTCTCTCACATTATGGGAGGGAAATTAGGGTTAAAGAAACCAAAAATACCCTCTTGCATATGGATGCCTGTGTCTTGCTTTCTATCACCCCGAGGGTGGAAATCCGGGAGGAGATTGAACTTGAAATCGACACTATTATATTGAACTGTAAAATTGAAATTTTGGGGGGTGATAACGTGTTCTTTCTATGTAAAAAAGGTCACAGAAGGAAAAATTTCTCTATTCTAAAAAAAAAAATGTGGGCAGAACTCAAGGGCAAGAATCAAATCAAAGAAAAAAGACAAACCCTACCCCTAATAAGGCAGGGGAGGAGATGGAACCAATTTTTTTTGGAGGATAAATCCTTGTTGTTTGAGATGTCGAGTGAGAATATTCAGGCCCCAACATGAGACTTGGGGGCTAAAGCTTCTTCAGAGCTTATTTTATCCCAGAGGAGCAAAAATTGATCTCTAGGAATTCCCAAATTTGAGGGGACTTGGATCCTGAAAATAAAAACTAGAAAGAGGAAAGGATGTTGACTCTAACCTTAAAATGTACGAGGAGGATAACTCCTCTATTAGAAAGGGCCCCATTGGTATGGATGAAATCCACCAAAGGACGGGTGGTTATCTCTCCCTCAAGAGTAAGTTGAATGCCCAAGAAATGGTCATCAAACAAATGAGAGAGTGAATTGCAAGAAACAAAAAGATTATGAAAGAATTTAGGTTGGAATGAGATATTTTTAATGCTAAGGAGGATAAAATAAACCATTCCAATAAGAAGAGTAAAACCCTAAAAAATGCTTTAAACATTCTTGAGGATGCACCAAAGATAGTTGAGAAAAATAATCGCATAACTGAGTGCCAAGATTTAGAACAAAAAATTATGATGCTGGATATATCTCAGGAGACCTTAAAAAAAGAAATTGAACCCTTAAATAATATTAAGACTCTTAAAAGTTTAAAGTTTGGATGGGGAGGACCCTCCTCTATTGATGATAGGATTAGGGGATAAAGCTACATCCCCTAGTGAGGCCATGGACATGGAGGGAAATCCCATCAAAAATAACAATGAGAATATTAATAACCCAGACTCAGCTCTACAAAAATATTTGGAAATGAGTGGGCCTCTTAATGAAAAGGATAAAAAAAAGCAGACTTCAGTTTTCCCAGGGTTTAAACCCTTAAACCAAGATGCTTTGTAATTTTTCTAAGACTATTTAAATAATTTGAATCTAGTAGGGGATGTTAAGACCCCGACCAAGGGTGAAGGCACAAAGAGGCATGTTAATCAAGGGAAGGTTGTTGGCACACCCCAACAATGGGAGGGCAAACAGGAGGGTGGAGAAGGAGGTAATATGGTAAATAAAATGCTTAATCAAAAAAGGAGGGGTAGAAGGAAGAAGAAAAAGGAAGACTTAATCCCCTACCAGAAAAATAAAATGGATAAATCCATTCTTCCTAAATGCTTTGATGCCTTTAGGAGCTTAGAAGATGGCCCTCAATAATGGAATCAGATGACAATTAACTGTATCTCCTGGAATATTGGGGGACTTGAGTCCCCAGATAGGAAATAGAATTTAAGGAGATTCTTTAATCAAGTTAAACAAAAACACATTGTGATGCTCCAAGAGGTCAAATTTGTAAATTTTCAACTAGAGACAAGCCTAAATTTTATTTGGAAGGAATCCACCCACTTTGAAACTATGAATAAATATTCATCGAGCTCCCTTCGATCTTTATTTTGTTGAAGTATCGGCTCACATATTGCATTAAAAGTCATTCGACCCTTTTTGATAAACGCCGCTGCCTCCGCTGTGTGTCCACTCTGCACTCCCTGAAGGATCTCTTCCCTTTGCATTTCAAAATAGCCTCGTTGCGCTGCCATGTGTCCACTCTGTGCACAATTGAAAGCTGCTTCCCTTTAATTTTGAGTCAGGCTCCATTTGCACGCCACGTGGCTCCATCTTCACATATTTTAGTAGGCCCCATAGTCGGTACCAAGGATGAGGCAGGTTACACATGTCTCCTTGGTGCAAGCTTTCAACAACGAGGGAAAAAGATGAGAATGGGCTGTGCGATGTTGCCACGTGTCTATTTGGTGGGTGTTTCTTTTAAACAATGGATTGAGCAAGCCAAGGACCACGACATCCTACCACGTGTCATAGCTGCTTTAGCAGGGTAACGAAACTTGTTTACATGACCTTGCCGAGACCACTACCATCATTTGTAGAGGATGCACCTAAACTTGGAGCGACCGATGCTTTGGTTAGAATCTTTTCTGTTGCAATGGTTGGGAGGAATATTTATTTTGCATCATTTCCAAGGATTCTCAAATCTTTTCTGTTATTGCTCACCATGGCGGTGGGAGCATTTTGGCTATATATACTCCTCTTTGTTTCAGAGGAGGGATTCCAGGATTTTGCAGAAAGAACATAGATTAAAAAACAAAGACACCAGGCCTTTGTTATTGCTATTTAATTATTGAAAAAAGACTCGTAGACTGTGCCAATCATTCAACCTTTCTGCTCTTCTTATGATATTTGATTAACTTTAGACTGTACTGCTATTGTTTGGATGATTCATTCGCAGAAATTCTATAAATTGAATGCAAGTTTGCTGTCTTAGATCATGTCATGTGACTCTTCTTTTCAGTAAATATGTGTGTAAATTTATTTTATGTCAATGAATGAATTGTTTATACTTTAATCTTTAGTTTCTTTTTTTCTAGGACATCGCAAATTGCTGATCGGGCCCCTAGATCTATGATTTATCGTGCCTATTATCTATGTTTTGGCACATTGCCTTAGGTCAGACTTTTATTTTTTATATCTATTTCATTTTCCCTTTCTAAACCCCAATTACAGAAGAAGCTAACTTCTGTAAAATTCAGAGGTCACTCAGTTTAGTGCAATAGGTCCACCATAAACTGAATTTCCCATAAAATGGTTGTTACCTTACCAACTTTTGGCATCAATAGTTTTCTCTTTTTATGGCACGCTCGATGGGACCGTGCTTAAATGAATCAAATTTTTAGAAGGATGTATGAGCCATCGGCCTGTTACTAGGTACCAAACAACAAATAATTCTGGTTTGTTAGTACCACTATTAGGGACAGTATAGCCTGCAACCCAATTAGTAAATGTTCTGCTTCCTCCTCCCTTTCCGCAAGCCATGTTGCTTGCCGCTAACAGAAATTATGTGGCATGGGACGCCAAAAGCCCTCTTGTTGCACCAGTAGCACCTACCGTTTGGGCCCCTATTATGCTTTTCGCCCTAAAAGCTATACCTAAATTCACTGGAGATGGTTCAAGAACACCGTTCGAACATTTGCAAGATGTTGTGGATGTTTGTCTAGTGCATGGGGTTACAACCTAAAATGTGGCATTAAGATTGCTTGTCGCCTCTTTCAGGGGTAAGGCACTGGATTGGTATCACACACTGCAAGAAAATACTATCAGAACCTGGGATGAGCTCGGCAAGCCCTTCTATCAGAGATTGTTGAATGAAGGAGACGATCATCGCTCTATTACTAGCTCTTGGTGATAAAGTGGGCCCCGCACAAAGCCATGGTTGACTTCAATGCTCGGTTGCATACAAGCTGGCAGAAGATTCAAGTTGATATACACCCGCTGCCGAATCTGGCATTCATTTTCTACCTGAAGGCCATCGATCTCGACATCTCAATGATGATCCAGTCTCTAGGTGGAACCACAATACTAGGCATATATAACATCACTGTTAAAGTGGAGAACAATTTGATAGATGCCGAGAAGTTTCTGCCTCGGCCCATCATTCCTATATTCCCTAAAATATTGGTTCCTGCCCAGGAGATGCCTTCTACAAGTACGCCTGCACCTCCCTAGTCAATGTACACGTATGTGACAGCCTTACAAGGTGCTGCCTCTACATCCAACTCTTCTAAGGATGAAATAAGCGATCTCATGGAATTGCTGCGGACTATGGAAAACAACATAAGTACCCTCAAGCACAACTAGGCCACACCTTCGAAGCCTGCCTATCAAAATTATCAAGGCCGAAGGTCCTCTTACCAAAAAAACCAGTTCCAAGGAGGTGCTCAGACAAATCCACAGGTGCAAACAACAAATCAAATGGTACCGGTACCCACTTCGCTATAGAGTGCTAAATTAAGCTCAAGCAGAGAGTTGACTGCGGGTCAAAATAATTTAGCAAATGACACCACCCCTGGTGCTTTCCTTGCGGTGATTCACATATGCCCAGAAATTGCCTGTGCAGTAACCTACAACAAAAGGTGGCGGAGCAATGCAACCAAGCTACAACATCAGCCCCTAGAAGCTATGCGTATACCTCTTCTCAAATGGAAAATACGGTGCTCGTTGCACAAATGCAAGGGATGTCACTAGAGCAAGAAGTAGACATCGCTCCTGACCACACACTCTTTTCATGGATGGAAGAAGAAGAAGCGGTGTTTTCAAATGATATGTCTGCATTTAAAATGTCGCAAGTACAATTTGACTACAACACTCACTCAAAGAGGAGATTTATAGGAAAATCAGTTGTTCTGCAACTAGCCAGTCCACAACCTAGAAGTGCTTCTAACCAGACACGTAGTACCTCGGCAGTAATGCCGCAATATTAGCCACAAAAGGAAATTATTATAACAAGAGAAAAGGAGCATAAATCTCTGAATCTGCCACCTTTCAATGTGGTGGAATAATTAAAAAAATCCTCCACTAATGTATCCCTGTGGGACATCCTAGCTATCCCAGAGTAGAAGACGCTACTACAGAAGACTCTCTAGGAAGAGGTCAGCACGACACTGATGAAACAATTTACCAAAGCAAGGGCTGTTGATCAACCCTCTTCCACCAAAGTTCTTACAAATAGCATAACAAAAGCCCCTGTTGAAGCAAGAGATAAGCCGAAGCCTCAACCCTTCTTAACTCTTATTATAAGGGATAAATTATTACACAATGCCATGATTTATTATGGTGCTAGCACCACGGTTATGCCTAAACAAATAGTTGAAGCTTTAGGACTTAGCTATGAACCCTTAAAAAGGGGAGTGATGTAGCTTGATGGAAATAGAGTCAAAACCGTAGGTGTCATCAAGGCACTCCCCTTGACTCTATTTGCTTGCCCTATTATCACAATGCCACAAGACACTATAATCATAGATGTTCCCCCCATGTTTGGCCTCTGCCTATCCTGAGAATTTACTTCAAAAGTTAGTGGATATCTATCCTTGGATTGGTTGCATTTGATCCTTAGAACCAAGCATGGTGCAAATATGAAGATAGAATCTAAAGCTTTACACTCAGAACATGTAGCCGATAAAGCCATGATAAATTTTGAAGTTGCACATACCTTTATCACCAAGCAAGAAATGTATTGCGCTAAGTTACTAGAAGATGAAAAGGTGACCATAGACTAGAATGATCAAGAAGATGCTCTCTTGAATGAACATATGGACAATGACCCTTTCGAAAACTACCATGCTACCAGGCTGGGCACCTATGTCATCTACGATGAAGATCAAGTACTCCCAAAGGTTGCCAAAGGATCCGAAGGAAGTCAAGCCTTTGAACTGTGGACGTTGCACTTTGATGGAGCAAGATGCAAGAATGGTGCAAGAGATGGGATATGTTTAATATCCCCACAGAATGAAAAGACACTGAGGTCTTTCCACTTCCAGTTTGCTTGCTCGAACAATGAAGTTGAATACGAAGGACTAGTACAAGGTTTAAGCCTTGCGAAGCGGATGGGAATCAAGCAACTAATGGTGTTCAAAGATTTTGAACTGGTGGTCAACCAAGTCTAGCGAATTTCTAAGATAAAGAATGTCTGCATGAGATTCTATTGGCACCGGGTCTAGGACCTAGTTGAGGGTTTTGAAGCCTTCAACATCCAGACCATTCCCCAAGAACAAAATAGTGATGCGGATCACATGGTAGCAGTCGGATCCCAGTTTGATTCTACCTCTAACCTCATTCACAACAAGCACTCTGTACAAGTGATAGTCTGACCGACGATTCTCGATAACGATCAAAGCTGGTAAGTGTTTGAAAGTGATGAGCACATTGCCTCATTCATCCAATAGTCAGGTGAATTCGCTGATCAGCTCCAATCAAAGGTTGCTGAGGCCTATGAGAGACAAATCATTCAACTCAAATCTAACAAGCTTCCGAAGGGATTGGTCACTCTCGAAAACCTTTTAGATTGTGATGATGCAAGAAATGACAAGAGGAAGTTTGTGGCGGACAAAAGTGACTATCCAGACTTGCAGGTTGGGGATGGAAGAAAACTCAAAGTCAGGAAGGATGTCCCACATCATGATAAAGAAAGGCTCATCAATTTCTGTGAGAAGTATGAAGGAGTAGTGGCCTGGTCCTATGATGATTTGAAGGGATACGATCCTGACATCATACAACACATAATCGAGCTGGTGGAAGTTGCAAAAATAGTAAGAAAAAGTAGAGCCCGGTGAACCCAAAGATTGAAGCGCTAATGGCACGAGAGCTAACAAAGCTAATCCAGTTGTGAATTGTCTTTTCAATCAAGCATAGCACGTGGGTATCCAACTTGATCCCGATCCAAAAGAAGAATGGAGATATCTACTTGTGTTTGGAATTCTGAGACCTAAACAAAGCATCCCTGAAGGATCATTATCTGCTGCCTTCTATGGAGTCAATCCTATAAACGGTGGCAGGATCATAAATGTTTTCCCTGCTAGATGGCTTCTCAGGTTATAATCAGATCTAGGTTAAAAAGGAGGATCAACACAAAACTACATTCACTACAAAGTGGGGGACATTCGTGTATGCTAAAATTCCTTTTGGCCTATCCAATGCAGGGGAAACCTTCCAATGGGAAATGGATATCGCTTTTAGCGAATTAATCAATAAGATTATCGTAATCTATTTGGATGATCTTATTATGTTCTCTAAATCTAAGGATGATCATTTTGATCACTTAGAAATGGTTTTTCAAAAATGCCAGGAGTTTGAGGTTTCCCTGAATCCAAAAAAAATGTGTATTCAGAGTGCCACAAGGAAAGCTATTGGGACATGTTGTGTCCAAAGAAGGAGTTTCAATTGATCTTGAGCGGGTGAAAGCCATTAAGGAGATTCCCCTTCTAGTTAACAAGAAAGGCGTCCAATCTTTCCTAGGGAAGGTAAATTTTGTTAGCAAATTTATTTCTGACTTCACAGGAATAATTAGGCCAATCACCCTGATGTTAAAAAAGGATCAAGCATTTAAGTGGACAAAGGAAGCCAAAGAAGCCTTTGAGAAAGTTAAGGATGCTATTTCCTCAGCTTTGGTACTGGTCAATCCAGACTTATCTAAGGACTTCATAATGTATGTATTCAGTATCAAGTCAAGTATAGCTACTATCTTAACTCAAAAGGACAACGAAGGAAAGGGAGAACATCTAGTGGCATCCTACTCTTGGACCCTGAAGGAATATGAGATGAATTATGATTTTTCTGAAAGACAAGCATTTGTAATAGTAAAGGGACTTAAAAAGTTTCACCATCTAATCTCTTGCAATAAGGTGATAGTTTATGTCATGCATTCTAGTGTGCGTGAATACATCATGGAGGGAGAAATCACAAAAAAGAGCTAATCGGATCACCAAGATCCTTGAATATGACATTGAAGTAAAACCCACCAAAACCATCTGAGGAAGAGGACTGTGTGAATACCGAGCGCATGACGAAGAAGTGGATGCTAAAGAAGAGCAACTGGAACATGTTCTGATGAATGAGTCAGAGTTCGGAAGCTGCTGGCTGACAGACATAGTGAGATTTATGCAAACGAGGAAGTATCCACCAGATCTTTCCCCCCAAAAGAGGAGATACTATCGATTGTAGAATTATGGATATGCACTAGTTGAAGGGGTCCTTTTCAAAAGGAACTTCAATGGTATCCTCCTATGATGTGTTACCGTAGGGAAAGCAAAGAGAATCCTCAACACTTTCCACAACAGCACTGTGGGTGGACACTTCTCCACTTAGACCTGTTGAGGGTCAAAGCAACACAACAACATTAAACTGAATATTACTATTCTATTTCTCCTGAAAGACAAAGATAACACATGGCGACCTAACTCCCAAGGTCCTGGTAATTGGTTCTCAATTATGCTGATATCACTCAGTGGTCGATATAACTGTAATGTTCAAGGGGCCTTTTCTAGTAACAAGGAACATGACTGCATAGCATCAATTATTCTATGTTTGGGGGGGGGGGTTTAAATAAAAGAAAAAGATGAATCAAAGCTTCAAATCAAAGAAACATGAGTAAAATTCTTATATATCCAGACATGCATATCAATAACGAGTGTTTATTCCACCTAACCATAACTACAACAAGATGCAATCCATAGAATAAACTATGCTACTGCATACATCCATAATGCTAATTCAAATGCCATCAATATTCACTAAACTTGCTTCAAACAAATCACTCACTCATCATCTAAAATACAGATCAAATGAAAATGATAACAACTTCATCCACATATAACCCAATGATATAATCTTGAATCCAGTTCCTTCTATTGACTTTCATCAAATAAGAAACACTTAAGCACAACAAAATCACTGGCGTATGGATTGATCATGTACCATTAAACTTATCAAAGTAGATCCAAACTTTAAAACCAATAACATGAAAATGTATGAAAAACTGTAAAATAACCAAGTTTTACTGAACTTTTAGAGTATCTCTCCTAAAACATAGAAATCCTAGATCTAATCTCTATTTTTTTCTCTATCATCAGGTGGTTGATCTTTCTTCAATTAGCCAACCTTTACAAAGTAGAACCTAATAATACATATAGGGTGCCACATGCACAAGTTTCTCAATATTATCAATCTAGATCCAATCAATGGAACTAGAATTGAACACAGAAGTGGACTGATGAACCCTTGTTCTAAGGCTGATTACTCTGTTGCACCAAAAATACGATATTCCAAGAAGAAAGTGAAACCAACGGATCAAACTCAGATTTGAGCTTATGTCAAAACCCACAAAAAGAGGAGAAAAAAAATGGCATGTGATGACAAGAGTCAGTTCACTTCTGCACTGAATGCTCAATGATGTATTCATCATAAGTAAAGAACACTTGTTGAAGAGTACCCGAATCAGGCCCATCCAACCAATCATCCTCAAATTTGATCCTTTCAAATTCTACAGAAACCAATCTTTGTATCTCCTTTAACTTGATTAATTACTTTCTAGCAGTTCTTGTCTCCTCCCTGATATCCATAAATTGATCTAATAATAGATTCTCCCCATTGTCTCCCTTTTGCATAATTTCCTCAAACCTACCCCTCCATCTCTCCCTTAGCTTATCCAAAGACATAGCTTATTTTCCTGAGGAATCTAGGTTAATTAAAATGGCCACAATTGCCTCTAATTCAACCATCTACTGATTCAAATCTTTGCTCATTTCTCGAACTTCTTCTTGATGCCCATGAATAGTCTTAGAATTATACCTTATGATGCTCACAAATTTTTCCACAAAATTTGCATTATCATGCTCAAGAATTGAATATTCCAGCAAGGTGGACTTGGCCACTTTGCCAATATCTTCAAGCTTTTTAACACATTCCTTGTATTCATCATCCTGCTTATCTAGATCCTTGGCTTGCTGATCTAGATCCTCTACCAATTCAAGAGCAGCATTATGCATTTTAGAACCTTCAATGAGAACATCATCAACCTCCTAGTTGAGCTTGTCCAACCATTTATCCATCATTCTACCTTGCTTTTCATTTGAACCAAATCATCTGCTTCCTTCTTTGTTAACAAAACTAGGGATTTAGGAAGAGCAGCTTGTTGGGAAATGGGACTTGAAACATCTCTCAAAAACCTATGGAGCTGATGCAATTGAGTGTTAAGCTCATCCTTCCTTTGTTTATCTTTGATCATCTGGGATTTAGTTGAAGAAGCCACAATATCAATCAAAATCATTTGTTGGTTTCTTGTAGGCCTTCCCAAATTTACCGCCCCCAACTGATAATCAGTGATTTGCATATCATCATGGCTCTTCTCCATTATGGGTATGGCACATTTAGCAACAATCTCTCTAGCATCAATGAGCCTAGTAGAGTGAAGAACTCGAGCCTTCTTTTTATCTTTCTCCTTCTCAATTTCTTTCATCATTTCTTCCCAATTCAATGGCTGTGGTTGAACAACTTGTTTTCTTTCCAAGTTTAGTTTTAACAAAGTAGGAGCAATAGGAGTAGTGGCTGCCTAGGCTGAAGAAGAAGTAACAGTAGTGGAAGACAAAGGTTGTAACAATATAAGCCTAGGTTGAGAATCAACTTCGTGCACATCTTGCTGATCACTTTGTTCCTTTTCCTGTGCTAACTTTTCTGCTTCCTCCTTATCCTTTTTCTCTTGCAACCTTTTAGCCTCCAGCTCCTGCTTTAAACATTCCTCTTCCACTTTCTTTTTCTCTAACATTTGATCTCACTCCTTCTTTAGCTCTTCAACATAGTCCCATTCCTCCTTGGACTTCTTTTCATATTCAGCAATCTCAGTAGCCTCTTTTTCCCTTTTCAAATGTTCTTGTTCTTCCCTCTTCCTATAAGCCTCTTCTTGTGCCTTGAGCTTAGCTTCAAGAGCTTCTTTTTCTCTTCTCTACCAGGCCTTTTTCTCTTCAAGGTTATGAATCTTCTACTGCATCATCAACTTATCTCTCTCTTCTTGTATCTTGAGCTCCTACTCCTTTTGTTGTTGCTGTTGAGCTAATTCATTAGCATTTACCTTATCTTCCAACTCCTTCTGCTTGACCGCCAATTCAAATTGTGCCTTGGCTTCCTCCTCTTGTTGCTTAGCTAATGCTTCAGCTTGTGCCTTGGCATCAACTTCTCTTTTTGCATCTTCAAAGAGTTTCCATTGATCTTCCTCAGACAATATGTGTTCGGTCCCTGCATCATCTGTCATATCAAGAGATGTTAATACATGATGCTCTTTATTAGATGGAGTCTTTTTTGAATCTGTTTCTACATTATGTATCTCAATTTCATCCTCCATTTTCTTTAAGACCTCTACTTCATCATGGAGGGCTCCCTTTGGTGATTCTTGACCTAGTTGTTGTGTATCAGAGGGCTGAGTAGATACCTCCCCTGCAGCAGATGTAGAAGCCACCACCTCCATAATTTTTTCATCTTCCCGCACCTCTGGAAGGTCTTGAGGGACCACTTCCTCTTGTGTATTAAAAGGCATAAACTCTAAGGGTTCCTTGGGTGCCATCATTCTCTTTTCCCTTTTATATCCTTGGGTGGTACCTACAGCTTTCCTCTTCTTAGATGATTGAGCCTCAGTCTGATTAGCCCTCAAACTCACCCAATGAATACTCCTATCCAACACCAGTCTCACAATCTGCTTTATGTCAATTGTCTCCTTAGCATTCCAGTCTACTGGATCAAGATCTTTAGTACCAATCTTGTCTGCATTATACCCAGGATCCAAAACTATCCCATCATTAGACAACATTTTTTGGAATGTCTTCCTTTATCCCAAACTCAACCATAAGTGGGATAGGTATCCTTTCCTAATTCTTTTTTCTAAGGTCATATTCATCCTGCAAATCCTCCCAAAAATCCTGCAATAGATTAAAGTGCTTATCAAAGACACTGGGCAGCAAAGCCCTAAACTTGTGCTTGGGGTCATAGTGCTTCCTTGTAGTGTACAAGCCCAAATTTAAATAAACTAATTCATCACAAATGACCTTAGTTTCCTGAATGTGTGGACAGCTAAAGACTCCCAGCCTCATTGGAAACTTATGGCAACTAGTCTTGTGTTTGTTGCCAAACTTGTAATTAATAGCCAAGGCTTGATAAGTAAACTCCATTAGAATGATCCTATCACCACAACATCTAGGTAGCAAATGGGGGTGACCATCAAAGCCTACTAACCTGAAAGAGGTGAATGTGGGGTATTGGATAAACCAATTCTCCCACTCATTCACAAAAGCCATTGCCTCCCTGCTAAGCCTATATCCCACATCACCATTAAGCTTGTGAATAATAACATAAATAAAGACATCATTTATCCTTCTATAATGTTACTCTGATGCCTGCAAGGTGAGCTGATTATAATACTCCCACACTCTCTTCTATCCTTGGGCTTCCCCAAATATACCCACTATTTGAAGTCCAAGAAAAATCCCCACTCGGGTAGCTACATAAACCACATAGGAGGTCATAAAGAAACACTTGGTTTCTCTCACTTTTATCATTTGATTGTGAATGCTATCTGATACTATCATTGACTAGTCAAATTGTTTCCCCCATCCAAAATAGTTTGGATGAAAGGAAACATCCATTCCTTAAACAATGAAGCATCCCTTTTTCCAAACACCCTAGAAAGGAACATGATTATATCAAAAATTTCTTTACTAAAGTCTACCCTCTTAGGCTGGTCTGGAAGCTTGGTCAGAGACTTCTTCTCCACCCTCATCCAAGTCTTATTCATGTGAAATCTATTCTTTTCCTTATTATCACTGTAAAGCTTCAAAGCCTCTGCCTCATTCAATTGCCTAGGATTCCTGGGATTAGGTATATTAAACAAAAATTTGATCATTTGAGGTGTGAAGTCAATAATGACATTACCCTTTATATCCACACACTGCCTAGTAGCAGGGTTATATGCTCCAGCTGCCACAAGAATCGACTCCAAAAATTAGATAGATAGGGGGAAGAGTGCAACATGTGCCAACCCAGATTGAACAATCCTTTCTATCCTTCCTCTGACCTGCTCCTCGGTGAATGTCTCCTCATGCAATTCTTCATAGTTAAAAGGGCCCAAATTGGTGTCAATAATATCAGCCCAGTTGAAATCAATCTTGCTAGCTATGAGGGAAAACTCCCTATGCTTACATCTCAAAGTATACAAATGCTGTTCCACTTTGATCTTCTTCGGTCTAACTCCTTGCCATGAAGTTTCACCCGGTTGGCTTCTCTGAGAAGCCTCATCTGATGCCTCTGACATTTCTTGATTCTTGCAGCAAATTTTTGCATTAGGTGAACAAAACAATCCAAGTTAGTCCATCATATAATACCATTCTCTACTCTCCTAAGATAATATTTACTTAGTCAAATTTTTCCTACATCGGAGGCGGGACCGTAGAAGTATTAGGCATAAAAGACATCCCTTATCATGTGGCAAGGTTGGGGTTGGAATTGGACAAGAACCAAAATAGGGTCAGAATCAGGACCAAAACTTAATTGTTAGTTCCCAAATTCAACTTCCACCTCGGCTCTGGTTCTGATCAAGAATAGGTATAAAGATACATCATAGATGGGAGCAAAATAATTTTAGAAAACGAAGAGTATTTAAAACAAGGTACAGTCATATGAATTTTAAACCCTGGGTCACATGGGCTTCAAAGGAAACCAGGAATATAGTAGTTTGACCCCTCCAATAGCTCCATCGTACAAAAGGCAATTTAAACCCTAGAAAATATCATTTTGCAAAGGTTTTTGAACAAAACCCTAGTTCACTCGACACACCATTTCTGAAAACTAGGGCATAACGAAAATCCCACACGTACAACATAGATTCGATGTGGGAAGACTAGAAAAAGAGTTTCAAAATGAATTTTCAACACGTAAGCAAGGAAACTTCTTCAAAAATTGAAACCCTAGTTAAAACTAGGGCATGACAAGACAAACCTGTCATGAAAGTGACAACAGAACAAACAACAGAACAAAATGACAAACTAAAAACAAACCAAAAATGGAATGGGATCGAAAAGAAATGACAAAAGAAACAAAACAAGAAAAGAAAAACACAAACGAGCAAAGAAATTCATAGAACAAAAACCCTTTTGTGAATATGCTAAAACAAAACACCCGAAAGAACAAACGAGAGACGAAAAAGCAAAGAAACCTACCTCAAAACGCTCCTTAGGATTGACTAGAATTTAGCTAAGATTCACTCCGCAACTTGCCTCCTCGATCAAATCAACCCTCTCAAGACTTTCTTGGCCATGGTTTGCTTAAACACATGGAATAATAATGATAATGAGCCATTGTAAACATGACTAAACCTTTAAAAATTAATTCGCGCGCGCGAACAGGCTGCGTTTAATGCCATAAATGTGATAGTTCAGGGACGGAGCCAATGACATGAACAAATAGTTAAGTCAAGTCCACTAAACATCAAAAGGTAAGGTAGAGGAAGATTCGGGTCAGTGACAAGATAAAGAAACCCACACAAAGTTCCTTATTTAATTTCCAACCCCGGATCTAGTCCCGATAAAAGGACAACGACCAAAACATGACACATGAGGATGGGGGTGGAGACAAAATCGAAATGGAACTTTTACAAAGTTTGAAGTTTGATTCCGGATCCAATTCCAGTCTCGACCAAAAAGAAAAGAACAAAACAAAGAAGCACAAGGGAAGCGGGATCAAAGTGAGAACCGAACCTGGCCCAAACAACAAAGAAAATGAGTAGAGAAAGGAAATGAGTGGAGATGGAGTCAGAACGGGGACACAATATGGAAACTTGAAACTTCCTACTTGCATTCCAATCCCGGATGCGCTTCCGCACGAGCAAAAAAACAAAACACAAGAAAATGACCAACAAACAAGAGATGAACCAACCTAAGAGTTGGTTGAAAACAACCAACAGAACAAAGAAGGATAAACAAAAGAGAAGACGAAGTTGGAGTCAGAATGATATTCAAACTAGAAACCTTGAAAGAGTTCCGTGTTTAGATTTGGTTCCTGACCTGCCTCCGACAGAGCAAAAGAGAGACTTAGGAGCAAAACAAACAACTCCTAAGACCCAACCAAACAACCAAAGGCAGAGAAAACAAAAGAAAAGGGGGATCCATTTTGTTCCAAAATAAAATGTGGTGGTTATGCAAGGCATAACAAGACCACCGCCCTCAAGATCATGTGCATGAGTTACTTTTGGCCAACACTTTTCAATGACTCGCACTCCTTGGTGAAGGATTGTAAGGAATGCCAGTTTTTTACAGGGAGAAGAAAGAATTCTGCGATTCCTCTCAAACCTATAGTGGTAGATGAGCCATTCACACAATGGGGCCTGGAATTCATTGGAATGATCAATCCTGCTTCTAGTGCCAGACACAGGTGGATCCTAATGACTACAAATTACTTCACAAGGTGGACGAAAGCCACACCGTTTAAAAATGCAATAGAGGCAAAGATAGTGGATTTCCTTGAAGGACTGGTGACAAGGTTTGACCCTCCAAAAACTATCATTTTTGACAATGCTAGAGCCTTTCTAGGTGCAAAGGTATGTCAATTCGCACTTACAAATGGCATATTCCTTAAGACATCGTTTAATTATTACCCATAGGGGAATGGCCTAGCTGAGTCAACAAATAAGAACCTAGTCCGACTCCTCAAAAGGATTGGTTCAAAACACCAAAAATAATGGCATAAAAACCTCTGAGCGGTGCTCTGGGAAGACCGCATAACTCCTAAGCAAGTCCTTAAGACTTCACCTTATGAGCTGGTGTATGGAAAAGAGGCACTGTTGTTTATATCCATGGAGATTCCAGCGCTCCAATTACTGAAATCCCTAGAGATAGGGAAAAATGGTGCCATGGAGGTTCAGTTGGCCGAATTATTGGAAGTACAAGAAAAAAGGGAGAAGTCCCTAATAGCCATGACTAACCGCCAATAGGTGGTTAAGCAATGGTTTGAAAAAAGGGTGTCCAACCAAGGCTTAAAGTGTGGAGAATTAGTGCTAAAATTCAATGAAAGGGCTGCGAAGCCAGGTCAACTCGGTAAATTTGATAGCCTTTGGGAAGGTCCCTTTAAAATAATTAAGTGCAAAGAGCATAATGCCTTTGAATTGGAAAATATGGAACATGAGGCATTAGGAATTTTGGTCAATGAGATTCATCTTAAATTGTTCCATTAAGTTGCACACTTTTACTGATGTAAATATGTTAATAGTGCTTTTTATTTTTCTTTCCTTTTTGTTCTGTTGGCTGGTCTTTTTAAATTAATTCATGCTTTGGGGTGGAGAAATAACCCATCATTATAGAGAGCAGGGAAAATCAATTCATTGCAAGGTGAACGAAGAAAATAATACCCACATGCAAGGAGAAATCAAATACATATGCTAAAAAGAACAAAAATTCATATTGCAGAATGCCAAGAGTAAAAGGAGCCAAGGATTTTATAAAGCTATATTTCATTATATATATGCTTCTACATTTACATGGAAAAATGGCTTAAGTGCCATATCTCAAAAATTATATAACTATATGTTGCTTCCTTTTCGTATATGCTATACGTAGGCCTTTTTCAGGCATATGTACAAAAAACTAGGAGATGGGTATTTTATCTTTAAGAGCAAAAAATAAGGAAGGAGGAATTTTCAACCAACAGCATGTGTAGCAGCAATAGACACATCAATTGTAGCATCCACTATGTCTTCATCAGTAGGCGCACCACCAACAACAACAACGATATCAACAGGAGCAACGACCATCAACGGAGGGAACACCAGGTTCTTGAAGTCTGTATACCACTCAATGTCGTAGAACACCACCACGTTATAGATGTGAAAGAGGAAATGGCATGCATGGGTGACTCTTTGATAGTGTTCATTTTGTGACTGAAGGAGAAATATACTTAGGAACGACAGCCACGGGATGACCGCTTCTTCTTCAATGTAGCGCCTAAGGTCGCTTGCCATGGGCAAGCCTACCCCGTACACAATGTTAGCAACAACTTCACCAAGACCGTTCAAATACTTCTTGGGAAAAAATTCTTTGACCAGCTTCAGCACCAATGGCCTGGGGATGCTGATATACAACATGGATGTGACAAAATGCAAGCAGATGTTGGTATTAACCTGATACCTGTCCTCATACTCCAAACAGTCCCGGCCCAGAACCCACTTCATGGCTATTAGAGCCAGGGAGTGTTTGTTCTTTGTCATTATTTTTAGACTTTTGGTGGAAATCTCACCAAGAAAGGCCGTTTGTGACTTGTGCGACACTAGCCTAATGGGGGTGTTCATGGTAATGACACACTCTAACTATCTGCTAACTACTCTTGAAAGCTGCCTAAATCCTAGCCTATGAAAATACTTCGCCAATTACTAAAGCCAAACGCTAAGTCAATAACCTATTACGAAATCTTGCTCAAATGCTAATTATGATTTCGTTACCACTTAGATGCCTATTTATAGAAAAATTGAGGAAAGGAGTGGTAATGGGCTTTCCAAAACTGTGATGATAATCAAGTGCTAACTTGAGAACTGTGGCTAAGCTTGCTCAAATTTCCTGACCAATTGTGCCTGCTAAGTACGGTTCAATGCATGCAAAGTTAATGAGAGCTAATTAATTTGCTTAAGATGGCGGCATTCATCGGTGGTGAGCTATACGGTCTTGAAGCTGTTGTGTCACTTCTCAAGTGTTTCCCAAAATCCAAGGCAAGATTCATATCTTTTCAAGCGCTGATCGTTTGCTTTGGCTTAATCATTCCGTTTGGGATATTAATTGCCAACACATACAAATGCTAAGCTAAGAGAAAATTTCCAGCCCAAGTTCCAAGGAAATCGTGCCATATCACATGGTTGCCTAATGCAATTATGAATTCTTGTCACTTCAAAATGGCAAGTAATTCATTTTCACATGAGCCAAAGGGTGGGCGGTACATGCTGAATTAAATGCAAAAAACCACTTTCGTTTACCACCTTGAGAAAAGATAGCTAAGTATCGCATGAAAAATTTTAAACACCTAAGAGTCTTTTCAAAATTGCTAAGCCGAGTGAGTGAAGGTTTTTAGCATATCTAAAGCCGAGGAAAAAGTTGTAGAGAATTCAGGCCTCACAAAAGCTTTTCATTGAAAGAGACAATGGCAGAGAGTTCACAGGAAGAGATACAATGGGAGGCAACACAATATTTGCTTAAGACCATACGAACATCACATGGTGTTAACGTTTATGAAGAAATTTCATATGCTATGCCTAGTATACCAGACAAGCCAAAATGGGTGAACATGCTAGAACTAGAGAAGCCCAAAAATTACAAAAGCCAAGTTCAGGTCCAGGAGGATTGGGACAATATTCATGACCCACACCTCTCAAAAAACTCCAAGTCTTTGAGAGAAGGGGCCTGTGAAAGGATGAAGACATCCAAAAGACAAATATCAACAATAAAAAAGATATGGCTCAGTGGGCTCTCATAGTACATGGTCCCATTAGTGCACTATTTCCCAAAGTTGGTTGATGCGACCATTCAACGTTACAACTTGAGCACCCACAACATTGAGGGCCGAACTTTAACGGTTAATATCAGCCCGTAGGCTATCTGGAATATGCTATGTATCCCTGACCCAACCACCAGAAGTGAGAAAATTGAGGGATTCACTCCTGACAAAGGAGAAAACACATGGAGGGAAATGAGGAAGGGTCCTTAGTTTTTAATTAAGGAAACCGACAAGTAGGGACTAACGAGCCAAAACCCACCAAGTATCCCAGTGTTGCACAGTTCATTTGAGAATAACTTAAAGGAAGCCTTTTCAATAGGGGTTGGGTTTCCAATTTCGCAAGCAACATAATTTCTTCTGGTATGATTTCACAGACTTCCTCGTAGAAGAAATGATAGGGAAAATAGAGAATTACTTGGAGGAATGGAAGTTTAGGTTCCTCTCTTTTCTTGCCCATATGTTTTTGCATCAAAACCATGATTTCTTCAGTAAGTATGTGGGCTTGTCTATTTTTGATGAAAAGGGAAAAAGAAAGCCGGTCCTCTACGCAAGATTTGAATACTATGCATTTTCAGATTTCTTTCTAACTCCGATTTTGCAAGATTTGCAAGGAGAAGAGGGCATGGTCCGACTCAACACGAATCAAATAGGATATATGCAAGTCTTTACTCCCACATGTGACTGGTTCTTTGGCTCAGATTTCATAATCATTCGGATGTGGGGTTTCATTGACCAACGATTCTGACTCCCGACCTGTGTCACAAATAGAGTGCTGGCTCTTGTAATGTATCGAAAGACATGCATTATCGATTACAACTTTTGTAGAGGACCTCCCAATAAGAAGGGATTCCTCCAGTTACCCATAAGTTTCAAAATGGTGACCTTGGCAAAGAGGCTGACACACCCGCTATTGCAAGATAAGTTGGATCATTTAGGGTTGGTTTTGATATGCGATAAATGACAGTATAATCCTTTCAATGATCTGCCACATGTGCACATGAGGGTTACTCATGCTCCTTGACCCTACTGGGAAAAGAGGTGCAGCCCATGGGAGGATAAGGATGAATATTTGGTTGAGCTGGTGCATATTCCCACAAAGGACAATAGGGAGCCATGGCATAAGTTCTACTTTAGAGGCTAATGAGAATGTCAAGATGGGGACCACCATGTACAACAAGTTATGGTATATGAAGGAATGGACTCTAGAGAAAATGATAGCCTTATGGGTATATCACCAGGAAACAAAGCAACTTGAAGCCCCTTATGGAAGCTTGAAAGTTGATGAAGAGTTTGAAAAATGGTGGGATGATGGATATGCAACCTTTGACTCAAGCACTGGAGGGAAGGACAACCTAGGAGATGAATTCGAACAACAAGGAGAAGAAGTGGGGACCCCAACATCTTCTACTTAGCAAGCAAAAAGCTCCGCAGGGCGGCCCTCCTACACAACTTCAAATGTGCGATTCAATGTTTCGAGGGCCTCATAGTCACTCACTTGGGCTGCCAAATCAACAAGAGTGTCACAACAACAACTGGTAGAGACTACTGAAGTTGGAGAAACCCCGCCTGCAAAGTGAAAACACACATAAACTATTGTTGGAGGAGGTTCACAAGAACCTTCTGCAAGCCAAGTGCTCCCAACTAGCGAGGAGCCCGAAAAAGATCTGGAACCAACAACTAGCCAGGAGCTGCCATTGACCAGTCAATAGGTAACATTCACTCCTA
Source organism: Sequoia sempervirens (assembly GCA_007258455.2). Lineage (NCBI taxonomy): Eukaryota > Viridiplantae > Streptophyta > Pinopsida > Cupressales > Cupressaceae > Sequoia > Sequoia sempervirens. The sequence continues at coordinate 22,211 of VDFB02028477.1, forward strand.
ATTTTCTTACCTCTCATTCTTTGGTATCCTCCACTATCTCTACAACACCCCCCACCATGAGTATTGGCTCTTCTTTTCCCACCTTTGATACAATGATTGTGGGAGGTTTCTCCCAGTCTGCACAGGTGAATCCATTCACCTTTACTCCTCCGTGAACCCTTACACTAGTTGCTATTGCTCAGTCCTTTTTTGCCTCACTTTTTGAAAGCTTACCCACCGTTGGCACTCATATTGCTACTATCATTGCAAATCCTCCCTTTTTCTCATAGCAAGCAGACTCTACAATGATTACTCCCTCGCCACTGCAACCCATGAGTCCTCCCGCCAGTTCACCAATGGAACCTTGGAAAATGACAAGCACTTCTATTGGTGCACAAACTGAGCTTTGGCATGTGCCTCATTTCTCCCCGCAGATCGTCACTCTCCAGAAGAAGAAACTGCCCACGCCTATTAAACTTACCTATCCATATGCCCTACCTCGCGGTGCTCCTTTTGTAGGCGGGCTAGTCCCATCACCAACCCATTTTATTGCACAAAATGATGCTACAAAGGAGGCACGTGCCAGTAGAATTCAAAAGTGAAAAGCCAAGGATGATCATAAGCCAACGGAACCGAAGATGCATACTATCTATGATGAGACTCAACAAATGCTGAAATTTGCAACCATGTACCCGACCGTGGCAAAGAAACAAGGGGAGATGTGTCCAGAAGATTATGATCTATATGCCATGGGGCTTGACATGAAGGCAGCTCATCTGTAGGATAAAGTTGAGCTCATGGAGGGAACACAATGAGTGGTCACCTCTGATTTCATTAAAACTAGCTATCAGCTGAGGAAGATGGATGAGCAGCTAAAATCCTTGAAATAAAGAGCTAGTTTCTTTGAAAAAAGGGAGAAATCCCTAGGAGCGGATGTTGCGTGCTTGATAGAGAGAGTGATGATAGCAAAGGCAAAGAGGAATAGACTTCAGGAGGAACTTGCAAAGGTTCAATCTATCAACCCCATTGTAATAAACGAGCTGCATGCTAAGAATCAGGAATACCAGAGCCAATTGACTCTAGCGGAGCAAAATCTGCAGCTGAGGAATGAGGAGCTTGAATGTCGGTGCATTGAAAATGAGTAGGGGATGATGCAAAAAGATGAGGCGCTAGATCAACATCGACCTTAGTATGAGAAAAAGCTACAAGAGAGGGATTCCGAATTTGAGGGTCACAAGGCCCAAATAGAAGAGGAGCTTCGGGAGGAAAAGTCTTCCCTTGACATAGAACTGGAAAACCATAGCCAGGTGAAGGAGAGCTAGACTAAAGAGTTAGCTCATGTTCAGGAACAATTGGCATCCACCAACATGAGGATCATGGAGCTAATGTAGGATTTCAATGTAAGGGATGCAGAGATCACCCTTTTAAAGAATGCTCCCCAAGCTCCTGTTGCTCAATCGGATCTCATCCCAATAGCATATCAGCTGTATGCTTCATACTAGGAGAAGGTCAAGTCTTATTCCTTGACGTTACAACCAATACTCTGGTACATGTCTTAGATGACATGTTTGAGCCAAGAGGTTCATAGAACTATGGGGGAGTTTCTGCAATTCATCATGGAAAAGATCCCTAGGGTGCAGGGGCTACTAACAAAATTGTATTCAATCTCTGATGAAGACCTAGCTAGAGCAGGGATCAACGATCGAAAGGCTATTGCCAAGATGAAAAACAAGTTCATCCATTGCCACTCAACCATAAAATGAGCTAGGGAATGTGCGGCCACTTTGGGTGCAACTCTAGATAATGTGCAAGAAAGCTTCTCCCAACTGACTACGACGGGCCTACCTTCCCCATTTCTTGAGGATGGATTGATGACCACTACTGAGAAGCTTGCAGCAAAAAATGAAGAAAAGTGGCAAGACACAATTACCTTTCAAAACTTCAGCTAGCTTCCCACAGTAGCAGATGTCGAAGGGATTATCGATCCAGTTGCGCGGCTACTCTTCTTATGCGAGTCCGGAGCCAGTCTACCGATGGAGCTGCCTTATAAAGAAATGCTTGATCTCAGCGGAGCACAAGATAATCTGTTTGACATATCGAGGCCATACGAGGCTGACTGGCTACCATTGTAGGACACCCTCTCTAAGCTCTGAAGCGATCACCTAATGGGTAAGACTCTGGTCTGTAGCCAGAGAAATTTTGGGTTCTTTGTTCCTTAAGCAAAACGCCCTTGATAGTTGCCAAATGCTGTGAATAAATATTCATCGAGCTCCCTTTGGGATTTATTTTGTTGAAGTATCGACCTACATATTACATTAAAAGTCATTTGGCCCTTTTTGATAAATGTCGCTACCTCCACCGCATGTCCACTCTGTGCTCCTTGAAGGATCTCTTCCCTTCGCATTTCAAAATGGCCCTGCTGCGCTACCACGTGTCCGCTTTGTGCACAATTGAAAGCCGCTTCCGTTTGATTTTGAGTTAGGTTCCATCTACACGCCACATGGCTCCATCTTCACATATTTTAGTAGGCCCCATAGTCTATACCAAGGATGAGGCAGGTTACATGTGTCTCCTTGGTGCAAGCTTAAAAATAGCGAGGGAAAAATATGAGCATGGGCTACACAATGTCGCCATGTGTCTATTCAGTGGGTGTTTCTTTTAAATGATGGATGGAGCAAGCCAAGGACCGTGACATCCTGTCGCATGTCATAACTGCTTTAGCAGGGTAATGACACTTGTCTACATGACCTTACTGGGACCACTGCCATCATTTGCAGAGGATGCACCTGAACTTGGAGTGACCGGATGCTTTGGATGGAATCTTTTCTATTGCAACGGCTGGGAGGAATCTTTATTTTTCATCATTGCCAAGGATTCTCAAAATTTTTCTGTTACTGCTCGCCAAGGCGGTGGGAGCATTTTGGCTATATATACTCCTCTTTGTTTTAGAGGAGGGATTCTAGGATTTTGCAGAAAGAACATAGATTAAAAAACAAAGACACCAGGCCTTTGTTATTGTTGTTTAATTATTGCAAAAAGACTCGCAGAGCCAATTATTCAACCTTTCTACTCTTCTTATGATATTTGATTAACTTTAGATTGTGCTGCTATTGTTTGGATGATTCATTTGCAAAACTTCTATAAATTGAATGCAAGTTTGCTGTCTTAGATAATTTCATTTGACTCTTCTTGTTAGTAAATATGTGTGCAAAGTTATTTTATGTCAATGAATGAATTTTTTATACTTTAATCTTTAGTTTTTGCTTTTCTGGGACATCGCAAATTGCTGATCGGGCCCATAGATCTATGATTTATCATGCCTATTATCTATGTTTTGGCGCATTGCCTTAGGTCATGCTTTTATTTTTTATATCTATTTCCTTTTCCCTTTCTAAACCCCAATTACAAAAGAATTCAACTTCTTTAAAATCTGGAGGTCACTCAGTTTAGCGCAATAGGTCCATAAACTAAGTTTCCCATAAAGGGTTGTTACCTTGCCAACTTTTGGCATCAACAAAAACCAAGCATGAAAAGAGGAAAGGGGTGCTACAATTCTTGTTGCAAATAGATGGAAAAAATGGGTTATAAATTAGGGTATCTCACCTTGTAATAGAGCTGTATGGATCTTGATTGGAAAAGATAATTTAAAATTTGGTATATGCTCAATTTATGCTCCTAATGACTATAGGAAAATATGTATGCTATGGTATTGGTTAAGCAAGTTGCAAGACATCCCTTGGATCATTGGTGGGGACTTTAATATGATATAGAATATGGAGGATAAATCTGGAGGGTGTGATATGGGATGGAAGGGAAATGAAAAATTCTTCTAGTATAAAATGAAGAATAAACTATAACTCTTTGATCCCATTGAAGGGATAAGAAACGAAAAGAAAAACATCTGGTTCACTTGGTGCAATTTCCAAAGAGGTGAACAAAGGATTTATTGTAGGTTGGACAGGTTTTATGTGCATAAAGAGGCACTCCAATTTGACAAAGTTGATGGATCTGATACTAGGGTCAAAGTGACCCCATGGACTCTCTCAAACCACCACCCAGTTTTGGTCAAAGTGATTTTGGAAAAAGAACAACCCACTAATGCTAAAAAAGGGAAAAAGTTTCTACTAAACACAAGTCTGTTAGCTAATGAGGATTGTTGTGATGTCATATTCTTAGTTAAAGAAACCAACAAATGGGGTGCACAAGGGCCTATCTTGCATTGAAAGATGGAATACAAATGTGGAAGCATGGAAGAAAATCTTCCAAACAACTGGTGAGAAAAAGGATAAAGACCTTAGGAGAAAATAAATCCTATTGCAAGGGAAACTCCTGAAAGCTGAAAGCTCTTTACAAGAAGACCCAAAGAGTGTAACTCTAAATGAAGAACTAGTTTCAGTGAAAGTTGAACTGAGGAAACTCAAACATTTGAAAGACTAGGGCACTTAGTGAGAGGAAGGATGAATTGGGATATCCAAGGGGATAGAGGTTCCAAATACTTCTTTAATTGCCTAAAGATGTAACATTCACATTGTTCTACTTAGTAATTTTACTAAGTTTTACACACATGTAAATTGTCTATGCATCTAATATAATGAGCAAAAAAAATTTCTTTTCTATTCAATAATAAATGCACCATTTGAAACATAACTTTTTCCAAACTTTTCCAATGCATAATCAAAGATTCATTTCAATAATATAAGTTTGATTTAAGACTTTACATAAATATATTCAAGATAACATTTAACTTTTACAATTTCCATATAGATGGATGCATGATTATTTACATAGCTTCAACAAGCTTACATGAACTAGAAATACAAATGGTCTAGAATGTCCTTCTCCCAAATCTTGGCCGCCAATTGCATGAGGAGAAGCATCACTCAAGCACTTTTCTACTAACCATGGACTAACTGCGGCCCCCCACACATCTACCAAACTTGGTAAGATGGCCCTCCGTTCGATGAAGAGATTGGTTTGGTAACCTCATCTTTCAAATAGCCTTTTCCGAGCATAGTGATGTGTCCTACATATCTAGAGCTACCATGATGTCTATTCCCTCATGTATGATTACCTCAACCTAGAATGTAAATTAGATCACATAGTGAACTAACAATGTAGACAATGGCTACCTACACTACTTTGGCCAAAGATTCATCACCTAGTAACTTTGAGTGAGGTCATCTATTCACCACATTTAATTGCTTGATTTGTATTGACCATTAGTATTCTATTATAAGGTTATCCCCTTTCTTGTGGATTATCCTAACCTGAGGAATAACCTTCCCATCAATTTATATCTAAATGAGATTGCTACAAGAATATCAAAACAACTCTATCTTATACTACACACCTAGAGTGTTGCCATGTTACGTATAGTATTGACATTCCATGTATAGTATAAATAGTTTATGATCATATAAAACCCATTATAGTATAAATATCTATATATGTTTAAACCCAAAAGAAAGGCTTCCCAATACAAGAAACAAATAAGAAACATTCAAAAGACATGCAAGCTTCATAACACACAATTTAAGACAATCTTTCCAAACATGGCATCATAATAAACAATCTTTCCAACATAATAACAAAGGAGTAGAAATCATCATGCATGTTTAAAGCTCCAACCGATTAATATTCCCTCCTAGCTTAATGTCTCAAGTTCACTTGCAACTTCCTCAAAGAACAACCTAAATTCCTCTAGAAGCTTCTTACAAAATCTCTCAACAAAACGAATATCAATCAACAAAACACTCTCTAACTCACAAACTCTTAACTCACTTTCCATTGAAATTGTAGAAGAACAACACAAGAAAATTAGATTGATAAGTGTAGAAATTGGTAAATGAGCACCTCTATTTATACTAAATTATGAGCAACCAAAGGCTACAAACAAGCTAATATTTCTACCACCTTTCTAAACTCATGCAACAACTCACCAAGCTAACTTACAGGTTTGCAACACATAATAGTCCTCACCATTAAATGGATGAGTAGACTTGTTACAAGGGACAATACTCTTTTATTGAGTCAAATGAACAAAAAGCTCAAAAAAAGGTTTCCTAAATCAAATTCCTTCACATATTGCTGGCAAGTTTACTTTTGACTGAGTCTCAAGGCTAAGATATTACATTATCAGACTTATGCACAACTTACAAACTTCTTTTGCATTCCATCTACTTCCATATTGGTACCACATTTCAAAAGTTGGTACCCCATAAGAATAGCGTGGTAGACTATTTCCTTATTGCTTTATACTACATTAGTCTCTCATTGCAATGTATACACAACAACTTATAAACTCATACGTGCCTCTTAAATTTTGTTGACTTGGTATATTATTGCTTTATGCGTTGGTTACCATGATTTAAAAGCCCGTGCAATGTACACATGCACCTATATTCGTTTGAGTGCTTCATTATTGTTAATAATAATAGCGCTACACATTGCACTTTGTGATTATCTCAAAATAACATTCAATTATATATATTAGTATGTACATATTTCACAAGGTTTAACAAATACATTAATTATCAATTATTAACATATATAATTATATAAAGAATAACATTACGTATATATATACAAATATATATATATATATATATTAATATGTATGTAACTTGTTGTACCCAAACCAGTTTTTTTTGCTTCATTAAGGAATTTTGCCTAAAAGAGTCTAAATCTTGTTAAAATAATGTCAAAACACAGTTTTTGGGAAAATCAAGTATGGAATTTGAGTCAGTTTGATGTCAAGAGGATACTAATGAAATTTGGAAAAATTGAAAATTATGATTTCAAACACCCTGTTTCAGGTCACAAAACCCTAAAAAAATTGAAACTTGTCAGAATTGGCTGAAATTAATTTGATTGGATTATTTCACATCATGATCTCAGTGGTGGTCAGTTTCAGTTAAAATTTAGTTTAAGCCTAGTAGGTAGTTTTCACTTTTTCAGGAGAAAAGTTAGGGCCTTTGAGGTCGTCAATGGCAGTTGGCCAATACCAGGTGTCAAAATCTAAGCCTGAAACTCAAAGAAAAACATTTTATGATGAAGGATGCTGAAAAAGATGCTTCACGCCGGAGGGGATTTTCAAATGGTGAAAATTGCAAAAAATATTGTAAGTCTAGAAACATTTCACTTTGTAACGTGGGAGACGCTTGCCTCAACTCCATAATCAACTTTACAATGTTCATACATGTGAAAATGGTGAAATACAGTCACACACACACACTAGCAACAGTAATGTTGCTACGTGGTCAACTCAGCAGGTGTCACGGAATTCGCGAAGTGTGAAATGGAGGAAATTATCACTTTTAGAGCAAATTTTTGCCCCTATAGCTCAAGGGTGCCCTTCAATTTGAAGGCTTAGATTCAGTTGTTTTTAGTTGCAAATACATTCATTCCCTTCAATTTTTAGTCAGCTTTCTGACAAACTATCAAGCGAGTCCATCTAACTTGTGGAACTTCGACAATTGAAGGCAGAAGCAGAAGGTACGAAGATTTTACACATCACAGAGATAGTCAAATTTGCAGTTTCTGCGCCCTTGTAGCCCAGGGATGCCCTTGAATTAGACATGTTAGATGAATGAATTTTTAGAATCTATTTCCAGGAGATCTTTTATGATTCTGCTCAGCTCCGTGATGCATCTGTTTGCAAGATCGTCAGATGTGCTGAGTGACTGTGGCAGTGGTTCTAATGAGCACATAAAATGGAGGGAAATAAAAGTGGAAATATCAAATTGTACCTCTATAGGCTAGGGGCGCCTAGCCTTTTGGCCAACTAGATGAGGCTTTTAGCAGCCGTTGTCTTCACGAGCCATGTGTAGGACCCTCCTAGCTATTCAGTGAATCTAACTGTCAGACCTCGAGGTTTGTCAAACACCCATGAGTAAAGAATCAACGAAAAATAATGAAGAACAAAAATAAGCAGAAAAATGGCTAAGTAGGGAATTTACATACTCCCTTGGAAAAGGCGCCTTTCTACTGGAGGTCTTAGAAGCAGTTTTCTCACTTTGTCACTTCCAGGAACATCTATTCCAAGTTTTTTCATCTTCGAGATGGGATCAACGGTGCATGCATCAGAGCAATCCAACTCCTGGTTTCAAGGGTCAAAGTACAACATTCAGTTGAAAGTTGCAAATTGCAAAATCATTCTCAAGATGGTAATTGTGCCTTTGCAGGCTAGGGGCACCCTTGCATTTGAGGGCCTTAAACTCACTTTCAGAAACTCCACATACAATCATTCTTTGTGGAATTCTTCTAGCTACTTGATGGATCCAACATCCAATTGATGAGAGTTATCATTCATCGACAATAGTAGATTGAAGCACAAAATGGAAAAATCAAAAAATGGCTGTCTGGTGGCATGTATATTATTTTAATAAAAGGTGACTTTGTTTTTGAGGCACCAGACATGGTTTTTAACTCTTGTAGCTCCTATTAGACATTTAATCAGAGTAGTTCTAGCTACACAATGGATGTGTCAACTCAACTCCAACATCAACCGGGCATATGAGAAATCAGAGTTCAACAGAGGCTGTGGTGATGTTTTCAATGAACTACAAAATAGGAAGTTAGCTAAAAATCTCTACTTTTGAAGGGGGATGCCTGGAAAGTCAAACTTTGACTTTTCAGAATCAATAGAATATTCTAAGCCAACAAAAAAAGAGAATTCAGTTAACTCGATTAAAAAATATTAAATCTTCAGTTTCAACAGTCAACTTTAATAAAGGCGTTTTTCTTTAATATTCTAATATTGGCACCTATTTTGAGACTCAATTGTAATTTGCATGTTGAGTTAAGCTGAATATTTTAATATTTTAATATTTTTGAAACTCCAATTCAATTTTTGCTGAACAAAGTGAGGTCCAATCAGATGATTTCTTTCTAGGTCAGGGTTTCTACTTATAGTTGTCACCTAAACCCTCAAATTTCTTTATTAATATGCAAAAGGTGTCCATTTCTCTCACAATAGGTTGAGTGCAAGCAAATTTCTTCATTGTGCAAGTGAATTTTCTCATTGTGCAAGCATTTAAAGGAACTATAGATATTATTTTTTAGATTTCCTTGCAGATACAGGTCCAAAATAATCAACAAACTTCAGATAAGCATGGAAATTTTTGTAGAAGAAGAAACATAAAACTTCTATCTTTTGTATTAAATTCTTCTATTCTCATCTTAGGTTTTCTCATGTCCAAGAATTTGACGAATTTTGACAATTTTGATCATCTGGGTTGATTGTGCACAACTTTCTCTACAAAACCCATGGTTTAGAATTTTTCAAGAAAAATTGCCTCAAAGCTTCAATTCTCGAAGCTCTACTTTTCTTGACTAAAATTCCTTTGCATGGTAGAGTAAAAGTCAATATTTTTCAAAATAGAGGATAGCCGTTTGGAAAATCCCCTCCCACCCGTTATCCTATATCCACCCACCTGACTATATCCCCTCCCAAGGCGGACCCCACCGGCCCCTACTATTCTAAGGAATCAGGCTTGACTTAGAATCATCTTTTGCACAAAACCCATATTTTAGTATTTCTTAGAAAAATTGCCCTCTAGAAACCCTAAAACCCCTACAATTCTTGACTAGAAAGTCTTTGCATGTCAAGCTAAACAACGCTTTTTCGCAATTCTGACATTATGGGTTGTATTATAATCAATTTCTACACAAAACCCATGTCTCAGAATTTTTCGTGAAAATTACCCTTCAATCGGTTATTTTTAGCCTCATTAGGAGACGCTTTAGCTTTTCGGAGAAAGTTGTTAGAACATAGCCAAGTTTACAATCAACAGGTGAGATTTTTAGAATGCAGTATAGATAGATCAAATTCAAGATCAAGTCAGTCTTGGTTCATGACTTCATTGGAATAGTTGACACGAATCTGCATAAGGTGCTTTTAGAGGCTATCTTGGATCCGATTAAGATAAATCAAGCAATACTTCAAAACATCCAAGAATATGGGCTGCTAGAGGTAGCTTCACTCCCTATTTCAGTTCAATGCATAGAATTCATGGTGTCTTGTGTCAAACATTACAAGTCTACTACTCAAAAATTTTAGTCAGTAGATGTACAAGTTATTTGCAGTCTCAAGCCCCAGGACATTGAAAGGTGTTTTGGTATTCCTCAGCATCCGAATAGTTTAGTCATTACCATGGATTAGTGTGAAAAGGAATTCAATGCTGATAAGGACATGTGTCAGAGCAAAATAGCAACAAGGTAGTTAAAACAAAAGAAAGTTAAATTGCCAAACAATGTGGGTTGTAGAGAGTTCAAAGATGAGTACGCGATTTTGATCACTCTTCTTAATCGTGTTTCTAATCATGCAAATGCCAATAAATTCTAGCCTTGGATGTACTACATCATTGCTTAAATTGTTTCCAGGTGAGAGCATTATGACTAGGCTTATTTGATCATCGACGTTCTCCACAAGCAGATTACAAGTTTCCTAGTTGCCCACCAGTTTCATGTGTTCGTACCTCATATACCTGGTTTCCTACTAGGGTCAGTTTAGAGGGTTGAGCACAGTGGGGATTCTCAGTGTACAAAAGGTTTATCAATACTATGACCAACTTGAGTTCACAAATTTTGAGTGACATTTCAAGTGTGTGCAAGAAGAATTCTTGATGTACACAGTGAGGAACCTAGACCAGGAATTGCATGTTTGTATCTCAATAGTTGCTGGAGTAGCAATGGTAGAATGGGCAAACTGGTTCATTCAGTTCCCAACCTATACCTACATCTGCATTTATGGATACATAGGAAATCCAACCATGCTACCTCATTATCCTTCAGATAGGATAGTTTTCATAGAATTTCTAAGGCAATTATACGATGTTCATTCACATTTGTGCCACAAGCGCAAGCCAGCTGCCAAATTTCCATTGCAAATGGGAATCTACTAGTGCAAGACAATAGTTGACACGAAGACTGTGGGTCATGAGCTAGAGAAACTTAATCTTAAGTACCTCGTTGATGCACACACATATGACCTTTGGGGTTGTTATTCAACGCGCCTAAGCGGCCGCCCTTACCACAAGCCTTCTATGGAGGATTATTGGGTCAACTGCGAGGACAAGTTTGAGGTGCACCGGTGCAGCTATAGCACCCTCTCATAGATTTTTGTCTTCATGTCAAAGGATGTGGGAGGATTTTCAAATGATGATGGGGATGTACTTCCTCAATTCTTCAAAGAATAGGTTGATATGCAACCACTTCCAACCGTCGATTGGCTTGCCAAGGAGTACTCATCTATCAAAGAGAGATCAAGTAGAGTCATTCAAAATATTATACTCTACTTGGATAGAAAGAAGACAAGGAGGGAAGTCATGCCAAGAATAGAGTCACCACCAGTGGAATCTTCACTACAATCCTCATCAAAACCAAAACAAAAGAAAAGGAGAAATCCTCCTAAAAGAAAGAAAGTGCTTAACAATTCAAAAGGAAAGGCACTTGTTACACAAACACATGTGGAGCTAGCCATGAATATAGTTCGGAGCATGTTAGAGCTAGAGGTATAGCCTCCCATTCCATCACCAACACCACAACAGTCTCTAGTTCTAGTTCACATTGATTTGGACCTAGACTTGCCACTACGTAGTGATACCTCTACACATTCCCACTCATCAGGACTTCCTATGACTAGCACCAACCCTTCTAGTGAGATTAGTCCAAACTCGTCTTAGCTTGAGAATCAGCTGGGTAGGAAGAGGAGGCAACCATCTTACAAACTTGACCTCTTATATTTTGACCATGTCTACTAGGGCGCTCCAGATAAGAGAATAAAGAAGCAAGTTCATGTAGAGAGGAATGCTAACAAGGAGATCATAATAGAGATTGTTGTACCCCCAGAGGGTAAGAACTTGAACGAGGTAGAATTTGAAGACTTCGACATGATAAAGGTCAACCTTGTTAGAAGCACATTCCAAGCAGAGGTTGATTTCCTTCAGGTTGCAACGAATAGCATAAATGATAGGGTGATAAAGGATGGGGAAGACAAGGCATCCCTTAAGGCTGAAATCCAATAGCTTCATCAGTATATCTCTAACCTCGTGCATAGAACAAAAAATGCAACCACCTTACTCCCACAGATGCTAGAGCTACCAGCAGAGCAAAATCAACTTAATCGGCTAGTTGTATACATGAAGTGCTTGATAGAATGGGAAGAAGGGTTCGTCACAAGGGGCCTCTTTGTACTCACATAGTTATATCAATTGAGGTACAATGCTCGCGGACTCTGTCTATGGATCCAAGATGAGGAGTGAGACTTGGAGGTTGACATAACCAGAGATGAAATCATGATCTCTCATTTGAGGATGGAATATGACTCAGTCACTGACGAAGAAGATAAAGAATCTATTTTTACATGGAGGACACAATTAATATTCAAGGCAAAAATACAGGATACGATGGCTTCAAAGTTGGCTGAGAACTGAGAACATGTGACTAGTGCACTTCATTTTGTGAGAAATTTCATGTCCCGAGTTCCTTGTTAGTATCAACATGAGGGTGGTGAGTATGTCAAGCTTACTGATGTTCAGTCAAAGTTGCAGGTGCTCATCCATGGAATTTTCAATGGGGATTCCATTGGCTGTAATTTAGATCAACTTATAGTCATGTCAACATTATTTGATGAGGCAGTTAAGAGTAGAGGAAAACTTCAGAGTTAGATCACAAGCGGTGAGGAGATGTTGTGAAGACACAATGTGCTATGAAAAAGTATCAATGCTCTAGATGGTGATGTATTCAACAACCTCATGGAGGGGTTACTTGCTCAAGATCATGGCTAGTAAACTCCAGATTATGGACATCCCACCTTTTTCAGGATAGACATCAGACACAACGATTAACTCAATGCTTCTTTCCAAGTTAACTCGTTGTTCCATATTTCATGTTGTGTTTGTCTTGGAATCATCAATGTACAATTGGAGTTTTCATTTCAATAAGGATGTGCATTTTGTACATGTCCATTTAGTTTAGTCTTGTTTCGGTTAACTGATGGTAGTTTTCCAGTTAACTGTATAGTTTCATTTATTTAGGGTTTAGCAATAAGATCTTTCATGCTCACAAGATTGTAGCTGACTCAAGGTGATTTTGGGGTTCCCCACACCTTTGATGTCTATAAATAAGAGCTCTTTGCTCATTTGTAATTAAATTTTGCACACAATAGTAATATATGCTACACCACCTTACCTGAAATATTTTTGTTCTGTATTTGTTCATGAGCTTTTACTATAATAGTAAATGGTTGTGCCACCTTGCCTGAATGTTATTATTATGGTATTTGTTCATCTTAGTTAAATGGAGTTTCTAGTTTGATCATTTATTGTATGCATGTTTTTCCAATGCAATTTGTTGTCCTAGTTTGCTATCTTATGTTATGTTTAATAGTTGTTCTTTCAATCTATGCCTCAGATAGGGGTTCCTCCTCCTTGAAAATTTGGAAAGAAGAATTATCATTTAAGTGTTGTTGCTAATAGGTTCATTGCATATCTACGCCTCAGATAGGGGTTCCTCCTCCTTGGAAATTTAGTAATTGAGCTTATCATTTGATGTCATGCCTAATAAAATTTATATCCACCTACACCTCAGATAGGGGTCCCTCCTCCTTGGAAATCATGTTGTAGATTTTATTGTATAAAAACATTCCTGATCCCTTTTCCTCATGCTCTATTTTCTTGAGGAGATTGGATAGATTAAAAGTATTTAGTTTAGTTGTATTTAAGGATCTGCAAAACTAGAGAAAATCCTTAGCTGCAACGTTCTTGATTTCCTTAACCTTGTGCCTCTTCCAGCTGAGTAAAAAAAATAGGATTTAGAATACTTTATTTTTCAATGCATATCAGCACAAGAGGGAGCTTCCCCTCCTAATTTGAAGAGTATTCATTACGCATTGTGCATAGCTGTTCGTACCAACTCACACTCCAGAGGTACTAATTGTTACGCCAACAGTTTTCTGGCGCCCACCATGGGGTACGAGGCAAGAAAAATTCAAGAAAGCTCCAATGCTTTATTTCATGGGAATGGCCATTTAGCATCCTATTGCTCTAGTTCAACAACCAGGACTTACTCCAGCCATTATACAGCCAAATTTTGTTCTCATTGAAGCGAAGCAATTGGATATCATCAGTATCCTGCGCAATTTTATCTGTGAAAATCATACATCAACTACTCAGTGGAGAAACATAGCTACTACTCTGGACAAAGAAGAAGAAAGAGAAGATCTGGCAGCCAGTATACTAGTTTTGCTACCACCTACATGGAAATAAAGCATCTTGATGTACCAAGTATACACAAGAAGGAGAAATAATCCTCTCTTTCAAGAAGACCTAATCTTTGAGGAGGTTCCTGAGCATTTCCTAGACGCACGAGAAGAAGAATCTACAGTACCAATTGAAGCAATGGGCGACAACAACAACAAAAACAATGAGAATGACAACGGCCAGAATGGAAGGAACATAAGACGTCCAAATCCATTACCATGGGGTGACAATATTAGACTGTTGGCCTTAATAGGACATCATGAACTACCCAAGGGATCGCGAAAGTATTTTCCCCAATTCCATGGTGATGGGTCTAGACACCCTAATGAACATATTCCAACATTCACAGTGGTTTGCTCCATTTTTCATGTTTCACATGAAGAAATTTCCATTCATCTCTTTGTAGAGACCTTAGAGAATAACACTGTAGACTGGTCCAATCATCTTGAACCAGACATTATTACAAGTTGGGTAGTCATGAGTGAAAGATTCATGGCGAGATTCAAGCCCACCGAGGACAACCATCAATTATTTGTGCAACTCTCAAACTCAAAGATGGAGGCACATGAACCAATGAGGGAGTTCATAGCAAGGTTTAATCACCTTGTCACATGTTTTTCCCATACTCTCAATCCATTCAATGAGATTTTGATGAGTAGCTTCATCAATTCACTACCATCAGAAATAGCATTTTTCTTGAAAGGAAGTCAAGGAATAGATGTACATCTCACATAAGAAGAAGCTATCAAGCTTGAAGATAACATGATCATGACAGGAAAGATGAAGAATGATTCAATCAGACCACTTGTTCAAGCATCTATTGATCCATTGCTGCAAAAGGTAGCTAATGAGGTGACTATTCTCAAAAGGAAATCACCCACTCAAGGGCAGCAAGCCATGCCCATGCCACCACCATATCAACCTCAGCAGCCATACCAGTCGAAGAGGAATAACTTCTAGCCATTCAAAAATTACAAGCCAAGGTTTCCACAAGGATAACCAAGACAAATGAATGATGTTGAGAAGGTTACAGTCTATTGCACTTTCCATGACTCTGATGCACACACCAAAGCCACATGTCTAGAAAATCAAATGAGGAATAAGCTTATGGGATTTGTTGATACTACTCCAAGTACAAGTTTAGGTTTCATACCTTCACCAACTACAAATGTTGTATCACCATAGATGAACAACTTTGATGGTAACTCTGCAATGGGATACTTTGACAAAGAACCCATTAATGAACACGAAGAAGAAGAATACCACCAATTTTCTTTTGCGGTCAATCATGAGAATATCTTGTCGACTGTGTTCACACGTGCGCACCAATTTAAAGCACAAAAAGAAGAAGAGGAAAAAAATAATACAAATGAAAAGGGAAAGGATGTGCCTCCCACTTCCAATCCCAAGTCTTCACAAGAGAAAATTGTGTCGGTTGCTCAAGAACCCTCTTCAACAAACTTCAACTTTGTGTCTTCCATCATGAAGACAAAGGTACAAATCTCACAATTGGAGTATCTTCAGGTCATCCAAAGTAGTTGGAAAGAATTCTTAAGGTTTTAAAGAAGGCTACAATCCAGCGTACATTGCTAGAGTCATCCGTGCCAGCAGAAGAAAAGCCAAAACCATTCTATATTCTATGCACAAGTAAGGCTAGCATCTTATCCTGAGAAGAAAATAATGATGACTACCTTGGTAGCTAACATTCCTACCAACTAAAAAATGTTACTCAACATGAGCTTCTGCAAAGACCTTGGAGGCGAGATTCAATTGGATTGGTCATTTGCAACAATTCCATTGAAGCAAGGCACTTTCAAGCTGGAGCCTGAGGCCAAGTACAGGCTCATAGTGTTGAAGTCCCATGACCCGAAAGTGCAAGTTTTGTATCAAGACATGGGTCTGGGCACATATGCTATGGTGTCAGAAGTAACTGAAGATTGTTAGAATTTTGCACTTTCCATGGAATTGTCAAATGAAAAATAAAAAATGTGGACAATGCAGTTCGATGGTAGTTGCTCAACATCAGGCTCAAGAGTGGGAGTAGTGATTATTTCTGTCGAAGGTCATCTATATCCATTCACATATAGGTTGCAATTTGAATGCACCAATAACACTGCTGAATACGAGGCACTTTTATTAGGTTTCAAGAATGTGAAGGATATGGGGATCAAACTGCTTAAAGTTGGAGATGTAGAGCTAATTGTTAAACAAGTCAGGGAGTAGTTTCAAGTTAGAAAGAATCACCTTCAACCCTATACATAGAGGGTGTGGAATGCTATTGACTCGTTCGATGCATTTAACATCAAATACATTCCAAGAACAAACAATAGCAAAGTTGATACCCTTGCAGTGTCAGCCGCTCTTTTCATGACACATTCTGACTTTCATCAGAATTATTTTTCTATTGAATTGATCTACAGGCCAGCACGTACCAGATGATTCAAACAACTAGAAAGTATTTGATGATGATGATATTGAAGAGTTTCTTGTCATGGGAGACAACTCTAAAGGGTTGTTCTTTGAAGGAAGTTCTACTCCTTTTAGAGAGTCAATTACAAAAGACTCAGAAGCTACAAACTCTGAGATCATACAACTAAAGGGAAATCAAATTCCCAAGGGTTTTGTATCTTTAGAAGATATTTTTGATAGACATGACTAATACATCTAGGATCAAAGGATGTTATGTGTTAATACTTCTGAGATACTCCAGAAGAAGCTAAGAAGTTTACTGCCTTGTTCAAACAATACAAGGATGTATTTGCTTGGTCTTATGAAGACTTGGAGGTCCTCACACCCATAGAATTGTCACATACAATTCCTTTGAAGTTTGATGTCAAGCCTTTCAGGAAAAAGTAGAGACATTATAATCCGTAAATCCAAGATACTATCTACGTAGATATTTAGAAGATAGTGGACTCAAAGATAATATTTCCAATTCATCACTCCACCTAGGTGTCTAACATAGTTCTTGTGTGCAAAAAGAATGGTGGGATCAAAATTTGCATGGATTTTAGGAATTTGAATAAGTCATCCTTAAAGGATAATTACCCATTACCAATCATGGAACATAACTTTTAGACAGTCACCAGATCAAAGATGCTATCACTTATTGATGGCTTTTCTAGTTACAATCAGATTGTAGTGGCAGAGGAGGATTAGATCAAGACAACTTTCACCACACCATGGGGAATGTTTTCTTATGAGAGGATTCCTTTCGACCTTATCAACGCCGGTGTGACATTTCAGAAGGCCATGGATTTGGAATTTGGGGATCTCAAGGACAAGATCATAGTCATGTACGTTGGTGACTTAATCATTTTCTGAAATAAATGGGAATACCACTTTTCACACCTCATGAAAGTGTACAAAAGATGCAGGTATCATAAGATATCATTGAGTCCCAAGAAGACCATCTTTGCGGTGATGAAGGGCAAGCTACTTGGCCATATAATTTCCAAAGAGGGGACTAGAATTGACCCAAGTATGGTGGATTCAATCAAAAACTTGTCTCTCCCAACAAAAAAAATGCAGGTGCACTCTTTTTCGGTAAATTCAACTTTATCCGAAGGTTTGTACCTGATTTCTCAAAGCTGACAAAGGAGATTTCAACAATGATGAAAAATATGTCCACTTTCATATGGACAAGAGAAGGAAAACAAGCCTTTATTAAAATCAAAGAAGCTATTGCTAATGCACTATTGTTGGTTCGTCCTAACTTTGGGAAGGATTTCATCCTCTATTGTTATGCGTCGGAATACACACTATCTACTATATTGACTCAGAAGCTCAGTGAAGAAGGGGAATCTCCAATTGCTTTCATGAGTGCCAATTTTAAGGATAGTGAATTGCCTTATTCTTAGATTGAGAAGAATGCATATGCTGTCATCAAAGATGTTAAGAATTTCAGATTCTATCTTTTGAATTCACATACAATAGTGTTTTTCATTGATCCAACGGTTAAAAGTGTGCTAACTCAAAAGGAGATGGGCATGAAAAGAGGAAACCGGATTGCAAAAGTTCAAGAGTATGATCTAGAAAACAAGCCACCCAAGCTTGTTCATGGGAAAGGTCTTTGTCGATTATTGGAAGAAGATGGAGATCAAAAGCATCAAAGCAATGGTGGAATTGAAACTGAGCAAGAAATTGAAGAGGACCTTCCTTTGGTCCTATTTGTTGATTTTGTGGAGGAATGGTACACACCCTTGTGGTATTATTCAACTTATGGAGAATGTCTACATCACATGGACAAACAAAAAAAGAGAACATTGAAACTGAAAGCACAAAACTTTGTGCTTATAAATAACATTATGTACAAGCTTGGCCTTGACAAATATTTTCTATTATGCGTCTGAAGGAATCAACAACAGAGATTGTTGGAATCTTTTCACAATCAAGCATGCAGAGGACACTTCTCATCGAGGGTCACTACATTTAAAATCCTGTGAGCACAATTTTATTGGCTAACTATGTTTCACGACACATATGAATGGGTGTACAATTGTCAGATGTGTCAGTAGTTTGTTGGAAAAGTTAGATTGGCATCTCTTCCACTTAGGCCAGTGATTATCGATGCTCCATTTCGACAATGGGGTATAGATTTTGTAGGTCCTATAAACCCAAGTTCTAGTAAGGGGAATGTCTATGTCCTAATAGCAATATATTATTTCACAAAATGGGTTGAGACAGTTCCTACCAAATGAGCTACTTCTGAAATTGTCTATGACTTTCTAAAGGAGAACATCATTTCATGCTTCAGAGTGCCTCGCAAAATTGTGACTGATAATGTAACGTTTTTCTTTTTAGAGGAGCTACTGGAGTTTTGTTTTGATCATGAAATCATGTTGTCACACTCATTATATTATTATCCTCAGGGTAATGGACAGGTCGAATAATCAAACAAGAACATAGTCACAATTGTGCGTAAGTTGGTTGACTCAAATCAGTGGGCTTGGTACAAAAAATATATGATGCTCTTTGGGCTGATAGAATCACTCCCAAAAGAGCCATTGGCACCTCGCCTTTTATAATTTTGTATGGTACAGAAGTAGTTCTACCCATCACATTGGAGCTATCTACCTTACAACTAGCATCTACACTAGAAGATGAAGAGTTCAAAGATCCTGTTCAAAATCGGATGCTGTACCTGATGAAACTTGAAGAGGAAAGGGTAGAGGTGGTTGATAGAATCACTCAACATCAAGAGTGAGTGAAGAATATTTTTGATAAGAAGGCTCGTCAGAGAGACTTCGAGATCAGAGATTAGGTCCTATTGTGGGACAAAAGACACGAACCTAAAGGGATGCATGGCAAGTTTGATTCCTTATGGTTGGGGCCTTTTCAGATCCATGAGTCAAGAGGAGAGAACACATACATTCTCTTGTATTCAGATGGAAGGCTTCTCCCACTTCTTTAAAGGGGAAATATCTCAAGCACTTCAACCCTCCGGGGGAGGAGTAACTTTTTGTAAATAATTTATTTATTCTTTATCGTTATGTCATAATGTGTTTCCCCGTCCTGTGATGTTTTGTCATGTTTTAGGTGATTTAGGTAGTCTTGTTTTTAGGTGATTAGGAAAACTCCAAGTTTTTAGGTGATTAGGGAAAAAATCTTGACTCCAATGCCCAATTGATAAGTCACTGGTGACGTTTTTAATGAACTACAAAATAGGAAGTTAGCTAAAAATCTCTACTTTTGAATGGGGATGCTTGGAAATTCAAACTTTGAATTTTTGGAATTAGTAAAATATTCTAAACCGACCCAGAAAGAGAGAATTTAGTTAACTCAATTAAAAAATATTAAATCTTCAATTTCAACAGTCAACTTTAATAAAGACGATTTTCTTCAATATTCTAATATTGGCACCTATTTTTAGACTCAATTGCAATTCACATGTTGAGTTAAGCTGAATATTTTAATATTTTAATATTTTTGAAACTCCAACTTAGTTTCTGTTGAATGAAGTGAGGTCCAATTAGATGATTTCTTTCCACATCAGAGTTTCTACTTGCAATTGGCGCCTAAACCCTCAAATTTCTTTATTAATATGCAAAAGGATTCTATTTCTCTCACAATTGGTTGAGTGCAAGTGAATTTCTTCATTGTGCAAGCGAATTTTCTCATTGTGCAAGCATTTGAAGGTGCTACATATATTATTTTTCAGATTTCCTTGTAGATACAGGTCCTGAATAATCAACAAACTTTAGACAAGCATGGCAATTTTTGCAGAAGTAGAAACATAAAACTTCTATCTTCTATCTTAAATTCTTCTATTCTCATCTTAGGTTTTCTTTGCATGTCCAAGAATTTGGTGACTTTTCACAATTTTGATCATCTGGGTTGGTTGTGCACAATGTTCTCTACAAAACCCATGTGTTAGAAATTTTCAGGAAAAATTGCCTCGAAGCTCTGCTTTTCTCGATTGAAATTCCTTTTCATGGTGGAGTAAAATTCAATATTTTTCAAAATGGAGGATTTGGCTTGGCTTAGAATCATCTTCTACACAAAACCCATATTTCAATTTTTCTCAGAAAAATTGCCCTCTGGAAACCCTAAAACCCCTACAGTTCTCGAATAAAAAGTCTTCGCATGTTAAGTTAACTGGTGCTTTTTCACAATTCTGATGTTGTGGGTTGTCTTAGAATCACTTTCTGCAAAAAACCCATGTCTCATAATTTTTCATGAAAATTTCCCTCTGATCGACTATTTTTAGCCTCATCAGGAGACGTTTTAGCTTTCCGAAGAAAGTTGTCAGAACATAGCCGAGTTTACAGTTAACAAGCGAGTTTTTCAAAATGCAGTACACATAGATCGAATTCAAGACTAAGTCAGTCTTGGTTCATGACTTCATCAGAACAATTGACACAGATTTGCATAAGGTGCTTCCAGAGGCTATCTTGGATCCAATTAAGATAAATCAAAAAATACTTCAAAACATCCAAGAATTTGGGTTGCTAGAGGCGGCTTCACTCCCTATTTCAGTTCAATGCATATAATTCATGGTGTCTTGTGTCAAGCATTATAATTCTGCTACTCAAGAAATTCAGTTGGTAGATGGATGGGTGATTTGCAGTCTCAAGCCCCAGAACATTGAAAGGTGTTTTGGTATTTGTCAGCATCTGAATAGTTTGGTCATTACCATGGATTAGTGTGAAAATGAATTCAATACTGATAAGGACATGTGTTAGAGAAAAATGGTAGCAAGGTGGTTAAAATAGAAGAAAGTTAAATTGCCAAACAATGTGGGTCGCGGAGAGTTTAAAGATGAGTACACGATTTTGATCACTCTTCTTAATCATGTTTTTGGTCATGTAGATGCCAATAAATTCCAACCTTAGATGTACTACATCATTTCTCAAATTGTTTCCAGGAAAGAGTATTACGACTGGGCTTCTTTGATCAACGACATTCTCCATAAGCAGAATACCGGTTTCCTAGTTGCCCACCAATTTCATATGTGTTCGTACCTCGTATACCTGGTTTCTTACCATGGTCAGTTTAGAGGTTGAACACAGTGGGGATTCTTAGTGTACAGAAGGTTTTTCAATACTATGACTAGCTTGAGTTCACAAAGTCTGAGCAACATTTCAAGCTGAACCATAGATTTTGGATGGATTAGGGATGCTGTCTTGTTTGCTCAATTAGGGTCTTTCACCTAATGGAAAGAGATA
Source organism: Sequoia sempervirens (assembly GCA_007258455.2). NCBI lineage: Eukaryota > Viridiplantae > Streptophyta > Pinopsida > Cupressales > Cupressaceae > Sequoia > Sequoia sempervirens. Next base: position 44,118 of record VDFB02028477.1, read on the forward strand.
GATCTCACATCAAAAATATAGGTGGTTCACTCAAACTAATGTATGTATGATGAAATTATGAATAAATGCAATGTTCTAGATGCAACAAAGTGATAAAATTGATTGATTATGTATGCAAAACTAATGAAATATGAAGTGTTTGAAAACATAGTGACATTTGCAAAAGACTTAAAAAGGTGAACAAAAATGCAAATAGAATTAAAAAAAGCTGTAACTCAAAATGTGTGCACTTGTAAGACTAATGAAGACTGAAAACAACTTTGAAAATTTGGAAATGTTGACTTTTTGACTGACTAGGACTCATTCGCCACCCTGGGCGAATTAGTTGCAAGTCTGGGTTTCTGCCAAATGGGTACTGGAATCTGCATTCAGCTCTGATAGACACCTCCTATGGGACTCATTCAACATCCATGGTGAATTAGTCCTTTTCCATTTTTCTACAAATTCAAGTTTCAAACCTTTACCTTGTCACCTGCACAACACTTCCTGATGGAAACCCGGATCAAAAACTCAGAAAATACCTGCAAAACAACTTAAAGTTTGTTGTCTAATGGGGGATTTTCATTGGTCAAACCCCTAATTTTGTAATAAAACCTTGAATGAACAAAATATGCATAAAACCCTAGCCTTAAGTGTGTCTAAGACTAGGAAAATCCGAAGTAAGACAAAACCCTATTCTAATGTGCTAGATTAAGATGAGAAAATGTGATTTAAATGATGCAAGGCTTCAATCCTAGAAACCCTACAACATCTCAAATGAATGAAAATTTTATGCAAACCTCAAATTTGAATATAGAGAGAAATGGAAGATTGAATCACTTTGAAAACAAGTCTTTAGGTGTGTGATTTGATGGCTAGTTGCATCTCCTCAACCTATATTTCTCCATGATTCACCATAGTAATCCATCATCAAATCTTTGCAATGTTGGATCTTGAATGAGAAGTGAGCTTGAAGACTTGCAAAAACCCCATATTTCTTTCAAAAAGCATCAAATTTGCTATAAGAATGCTAATGAAACTTATTGTGGAAGACTCTTAATACTTGAATTTTGATTTTTGCTTTGTAAACATGACTAAGAGATGTGAAAAATGACCTAAAATGTGTATTTATAGGAATCAACACCTAATTTTCCTATTATTTAGACCTAAGAGGCTGACATCCACTGAAAATTTAAATTAAATTGATTGAATTCTCATTCAAAATTGAATTTTTCCCCAAAAGGGACTCATTCACCACCCTTGGCGAATGGGTCCCACCAGAGGGGACTCATTCGCCAAAGGTGGTGAATGGGTTGCACTAGTGGTTTTTGGAGGTGGTTTTTCAAGATATGAGTGAATTAAGTGTTGTTTGTCAGGATTTAAATGATTTTTAAGTAAAACGGGCCTCTAGATAAAGAATAATGGGTCTTAGGGGCCTATAAATGCTATTTTGAAGAATGAATAATGTAGGGGTACTCAAAAGTAGGTCCATATTAAGCATGAAATTGTCTCTTTTCTCAAGAGTGTCCTATTTTCTATGCCACATTTAGCCCCCACTTTAGCGCCTATATGACTCTATGTGCATATGTAAGCTAAAGGACTCTAAACAATACACTTTATTGCATAAAAGGATACTCCTTCAAAAGAGGGGAGAATGAAGCCTCCAGTGTAGTTATCTTTAAAACCACAACATTAGGAACCGCATCCTACAACACAAATTCATTAATTGTCCAAAAATCCTTTTATCTAACTTCTAGAAATCCAGTTTGAGGGTAGATGTATGCCCCCCCTTGATTCCACTTGCTTTACAGAGGTGGAATCAAGGTAGCTGTATAGCCATGTCGAAGAAGGAATAATCATATCGTAGGGCATTTCCAAGTACCATGCCACATAATGATAGATGATTGATGATTTTGGGTGCGGAATTGCGATTCCAATGCATCAAACGACGTAAAAAATGGAGTTCCCCAACTCCCATTATGTTGTTTCGAAGAAAAGGTACTTTATGAACTCTTAAGAAAGAAAATAACCCTATTTGAATGCATAAGAGTAAAAGGGATGAAAATTGGTTAAAAGAGGTAGAGGAGAGTAATTTATCACTTACTATTGCATTTAACCTTCTTGTAGCTTGAGAGTGATGAGTGAGACGAGAAGATGCCAAGTAGACGGGGTTACACGTCTTCACGACTGGATGAGCTTCAATAGCAGGTGGCACGCAGTGAGCTGTACCATGAGGCGAGTCAATTCTGCAACTTTCGCTTAGTGATTTTGCAATGGTTTAATTATTTTTAATGCATTTATAGGTTAATTTAGGATCTTGGAATTCTTTTTTGCAAAGTGTCCCCTTTTTTTGCAAAGTGTCCCATTTCTTTGCAAAGTGTCCCATTTCTTCACAAAGTGTCCCATTTCTTTGCGAAGTATCCCAAAAGGGTTCTAAAATGTCTAGGGCCTTTAGGAAAGCACACTAGATAGACTTTAGTACACTTGAATGATGAATAACGTAAAAATTGAAAATATTAGATGAATTTTTAGAGCATATTGTTGTGATTTTCATAGTTACCTGCTTGGTCACGAAAATGGCTAGGGGGAGACATATAAGTTTTCTTAGAGACTTAGCTCCAACACTATCAACAGAGGAGGAAAAGTATCTTCAGGAAATATGCATCTATTGGGCATACCTGATGCCACCTATGAGATACCACGATGCCATGTTGATGGCCTTATGCGAGTGTTGGGATGCTAACACATGTATGTTTCACCTCATGATCAAGGAGATGACCATCACCTTAGAGGATGTACACCAGATTCTTTGAGTTCCTATTTAGGGAGAACAAGTATATTTATGAGGAGATCAGTCATTTCATGAGAAGAAGGTGGACATGCAATACTGCCTTGATGGAATTGTTCATGATGAGCGTGTGAGAGAATGAATTGAGCTTCCTATGCTGCTATATTCGTGAGCCCCAATAGTGAGACAGATTATGATGCATACAATGGCTCTTGTACTTAATCCTAATGGACGAGTGACACACTTGGATGGAGGATTGGTTCACTTGATTCATGGGATGGCAGAGCACATGATGGTCTATGCTTGGGGACGTTGCATCCTAGCACATCTTTATTATGATATTGGTTGATTTGTTTTTTGAGAGATAGATAGTATGGTGCACTGCACGCATCTGTAGGTGTGGTGCCTTGAGCATATTACATGCACCAGGCCTGTTGGTTTCCCATGTGCTATATTCATAAGATATCCACAAAACTTTGACTATCCTCTATGATGCTTGTGGCAGTATGGAGACCTACATTTTTGGAGGGTGAGATTTGACCGGTTGGAGGAGGACGAGATCCTTTGGAGACCTTATCTACTCACACTATAGTGGCTGGATCCCATAGGACAGTTGAGGAGGATGCAGATGGATAGATTTTTAGTTGGTCAACATGACTATGTTGTATATCCTTTCTATTATGGGAGAGTCATGTGATAGTTTGGACAGGTACAGAAACCACTGAGGGCATGCCCCTTCATCAGGAGATTAGTGTAGAGTGCTTGGAGGCCAGGTGATACCATTCAACTCACTATAGCTTATGTTGTCTAGAGTGACTCCAATGATTCAAATCACGATCAGCTACCAATCTCTGATGCTGATGACGTCGATAGCATAGATGAGCACAAGGAGTGGTGGTCAGCGACATGACCAACTCTTGTATTTTCCATGGATGTCCCTATAGTTGACGTACGATCAACACTAGATGAGGGAGATGAGGTAGAGGACAGGACCGAGGATATATGATACATGGCAACAAATATATTCATTGGTGTTATCGATGATGAGTATGATTTAGATGCCGATCTTGACTATAAGGGCTAGGATGGAGGAGAGGTGGATAAGGATGAGGGGGAGTATGAGGAGGAGCCACCCCTGAGTGAGGGTGGTGAGGTAGCAACTAAGGATCAACACGAGCGGGGAGAGTCATCACACACTCGCATGACCAGATCATATGCAGTAGCTGTAGCAGACATTGGTACCCATAGTCACAGAGAGGTTAGCACGTCCTCCATGCCCCCCATAGAGGATGAGGTTGATATCCCTTAGCCGATTGGAGATATAGGTGATGATGTTTTATTTTATTCATGTATTTTAGTGTTTATGCTTTATATATATATAATGATGATGTTTACTGATTGTGTATTGTTTCTATCTTGTAGGAGCGACAGAAGACTGATGAGAGTTCTATCATTAGGTTTCCGCAAAGATAGTACCTACATCTATCGATGAGGAGGAGATGGACCCTGATTATGTGCCCCCATCGATCGTGGAGGAGGAGCTAGAGTCACTCAGACGTTTCATGAGGCTATGAGTAGCGTATGAGAGCATGAGGAGATGACTCAGTTGAGGTAAGAGCGTAGGACAATCATCCTAGACTCCAACAGAGGTGGAGAGACTGCATATAGAGATATCATGGCTATGGGGAGAGAGGGATCATATAGTAGAGGAGCACCATGTAGCTCTTGGGTAAGTAAAAGTTTTGGAGTTTGCACTCAAAGTCGGTGGATTGTGATCACGATCACACACGACCGTCTCACGACATCTGGGTACCGGATCACAGGCGCTAGAGCCTGAGGGGTCTAGTTCTCATAGACCTTGGTGATTTTGCAATATGTGATATTGTGTGTGAATGTTAAATAGCAAAGTGATTAATTAAATAACTTGTGTAAAATTATTTAATTAATGTCTACATGATTTAACATGATTGATGTGATCTAATGCAAAATATATTTCAATTTCACTTTAGATACAACATTGTTATGTTAAAGAGGGAATGCTAAATTAGATACACCTATAATTCATATAAGGATCAAACTTAACATAACAAGGGGGTGAATAGTATGAAACCTAAAGTAATTATAAAAATATCTTAAATAATTACCCTAGTGTTCAAGACAAACACATGATCAGTTGTCAAGAACGAAGCAATGTGAAAGTATTTAGAATGTAACCAAATAACTTTAGACAACACTACTTTATCAATCATACTATTCAAAGAGACTAGATGTAATACTAACGCAGATGCGTGGAATTAATAGGTTCCTTAAGGAGTGTTCCATCGAGCTTTTTTAAGATAAGCACCAAACCCATAACTGGTATCAATTATGTAAGGTCCTAACCAATTAGGGCTAAATTTATCTTTGTCTTCAGGGTCAGCGTGAGTATTGCGTTGATTCTCATAGAGAACGAAATCACCCTTACGGAATGTTCGAGGAATGACAAGAGTATTGTGTTTTTGTTGTAATTGTTTAATGTAAGCCTGGAGATGCTCAAGAGCGTTAATGCGCTTTTCATCGAGCATCTCAAGCTAGTGAAATTGTTGGTTTTTATAAGTGGTATCATCAATAAGGTCTTGAAGAGAAATTCTTAGCGTAGGAATTTCTAACTCCAAGGGCATGATCACGTCAGTACCATAAACAAGGTTATAGGGTGTAGTTCCCGTGGATAATCTAACACTTGTTCAATAATCCCAAAGCACATAATGTAATTGTGTATGCCAATCCTTATGATGTTTGTTAATAGTTTTCTTTAGGATTTGTTCAAGAATCTTATTAGTGCTTTTAGCTTGTCCATTGGATTGCGGATAGTACAGTGTGGAAAATCGGTGTTGAATGTGTCCAAAAATTTCTTTATGTCATTATTCTTAAATGGAGTTCCATTGTCATAAACTATTGCAGATGGGAGTCCAAAGTGAGCAATTATGTGTTCCAATATGAAACGCCAAATTATTTCAACATTTGTAGATCGAAGAGGAATAACTTCCACCCATTTTGTGAAATAGTCTATTGTTGTTATGATAAATGTATGTCTGGTAGAGGAGGGTGGTGAAATTTTTACAATGAGATCCAATCCCCATAGTGAAAATGGCCAAATGGGAATTTGGGCATGGAGCTCAAAAGTAGGGGCATGAATCAGATTGCTATGTTCTTGACATTTGTGACATTGTTTAACATAAGAAAATAAGTATTTCTCCATATGCCTCAAATAATAGCCCATACAGATTACATAAGAGACCATTGAAGGATCTTCTATACAACACATCGACTAGGATTATGTATTTGGCTACTATTTTGCATAAATGATTTCAAGTGTTTGTCATTGTGGGCTCAAGAATGGTACCATCTTTTAAATAATTGTATATTGTGTCATACCATTCTTGCGAGTATTCTTGAGTTGTTAAAATGTATTCTAATGGGGTATCAATCGAAGGTTTCATGATTGGGTGAATAAAAAAGGTGAATTTTGTTGAAGGATCGTGTGGGGATATAAGAGAGGCTGCACTCGCCATCGTATTTGCATGTTGATTGTCTTTTCGTGGGATGTTATCAATGGTGAATGATTCAAACTTATCTAACAGTTTCATTGTAAGATCCTTGTATTTTGATAATTTGTCATGTTTAGTTTGATATGTCCCATTGATTTGTTTGATAACTAATTGTGAATCACCAAAGATCTTGATAGTACCCATGGTTAAAGTAGCTCACAATCCTGTGATTAATCCCTCATACTCACTTGTGTTATTTGTACATAGGAAATTTAATTGATAGGACAAGGGAATAGGATTTTCGTCAGGCAGAATTAATACCACTCCAACACTAGAACCTATTCTATACTTAGACTCATCAAAATACAATTCCCATGTTTTAACATCTGTGGTCAAGACACTATCATCAGGAAAAGAATCATGATTAGGTAAAGCGAGAGGAGAAGGGGCATCAACTAAGTGATCAATTAAGGCTTGTACTTTGATTGTTTTTTGTGAAACAAATTTAAGATCAAACTCAATTAACAACATCACCCACTTAGCTAAGCATCCAGAGAGATCTGTTTTATTAAAAAAATGCTTAAGGGGATCAAATTGTTATGACTTGTATTTCAGTGTTTAGCAAATAATGTCGCAATTTACTAGTAGTGAATACAAGAGCTAAACATTGTTTTTCAATTGGTGAGTCTCAATTTTGATAATTGATTAAAGTTCAATTGATGTAATAGACAAGATGTTCTTTTCCATGATCATCTTGTTGAGCCAACAATGCTGCAAGAGCATGGGCTAATGTGGCTATGTAAAGGATAAATGGTTTGTTTGGCACAACAGGTTGTAAAATAGGTCGAGTTGCAAGGTATTCCTTTAAACTCTCAAAAGCATATTTACAATCCTCATTCCAATCAAAAGGTATATCCTTTTTCAGAAGATGTGTGAAGGATAATGTGCGATCGGCTAAATATGCAACAAAACGACAGATAGCTTGAATTCATCTTTGTAATGTGTGCGATTAAGAAATGTTTTTAGGAGGTGGCATGTTAATAATGGCATCAATTTTGTTTTTGTTCACATCAATGCCTCTACGAGATATGACAAACCCAAAAAGTTTCCCACTATCTACGCCAAAGACACACTTTTTCGGTTTAAGCGCATGTTATATTTACGTATTCATTCAAAGATTTTTCAAAGGACGTTCACATTGTCTTGTCCAGTTAAGGATTTAGCAAGGATGTCATCAACATAATCTTCCAAGATTTTATGTATGTAATCATGAAATATCAATGTCATTGCTCGTTGATAAGTTGCGTTGACATTCTTTAATCCAAAAGGCATCACAACCCAACAAAATATTCCCCAAACAGTTGTAAATGCAGTTTTGTATTGATCTTGTGGGTTGATAAAGATTTGATTATAACCAGAAAATCCATCCATGAATGACAACAAAGCATGTCTAGTAGTAGAATCCACGATCATGTCTATATTAGGAATTGAAAAATCATCTTTTAAAGGGGCTTTATTGAAATCACGAAAATATGTGCATATCCTAATACGATTATCGGGTTTAGCAAATATGACAATGTTTGAGATCCAAGGAGAATAATCAATAGGGTGAATGAAACCTACATCAAGGAGTTTTTCAAGCTCTCCTTTAACATGCAAGGATATGTTAGGGTGCATTTTTCGTATCTTTTGGCAAATAGGTTTCACATTTTCAGCAAGGACAATGTTGTGTGTCACAATTTTTGGGAAAATTCCTGGCATATCAGAATATTTCCAAGCAAATTTTTTAGGAAAATCATGAAGTAAAGTTGTAGTGTCCTCTTGTTCTTCATTGTCAAGGAACTTCCCAATCTTAATAACTTTTTCCTTATCATCTATGTCCATTGGTATATCAATTGTATCTCCTAAGGGGTTGTGCATTAGACTTAGGAACTTTAAGATCATATGGTTCTTCAATGATATCACTATCTTTTTGCTTGGTAATTATCACAAAACAAGTAACCTGTTTCATGGGAGTAGTAGAGGATGTGTTATCATAGATTCCTAACATTTGTTTTAAAGCTTCATCACTGTCAATGTACTCCTAGATGGTGGTAAGTCCATATCAAGCAATTTAGGATGTTTGATTGTGAGATTGTGTTTCGGTTGACGTGTAATGGTGTTGATATTCAAGGATGGTCGTTGAGTGGATTTTTTCATCTTAGAAAAGGAATATCCTAACCCAGTTTTTTTCTCTTGTGTATTAGGCTCTATAGGAACACGAATAACTTGTTCATTCTTTCCACATACTTTTCTAGTATATCCCAATTGTTTCACAAGCTCATAGCCTTTCCCATAAAGTCTTTCCATTTCCTTTGGATTAGGTGGATTTTGATAATATATCTCATCAAAATTGGTTGTGTACATTGTAGTTTCTTCCAAAGTAGAGGAGATAGATGTTTGAGAAGATTTTTTCTAAATTATGTGTTGACATAACAGTTGGTTGTTCTTGTTTCTCATCCTTTTTTCGTGTGATTATGTATTAGCCCATAATTGAAGGTGTGAATTCTAAGAATCCCCAATCATCACCAAATAATTTAGGCATCGATTCCTCATCTTGTTCAATTTCAAGAGGTTCTATATTCGATGTTGGAATTAATGTATTCAGAGGACTTGTGGTTCCTTTTTCAAGGTGTAAGCAACTTTCAGGCTCAGGGTCTATTTCAACTTGATACATGTTGTTATAGACATATTTTATTATACAATGAAGGGTTGAAGGCACTGCATTAATCTCATGAATCCATGGTCTGCCTAAGAGAAGATTATATGAAAGATCATAAGGCATGACATGAATAGGAGTTTGCATAGTAGCCACCCGAACTGTAATGGGAAAAGTGATTACACCGAGCAGTTGCTTTGTTGTATTTTCAAATCCTCAAATGGATAAGGAATTAGGTTTTATTTGTGACTTGTCAACACACAATCTATCAAGGAGATTCACACTACACACATTAGGGCATAACCATTATCAATGAGGGTTCATTTGATACCTATTCGATTGAATTGAGAAATTATCATAAAGGCTTCATTTTGTTTTCATAACTCTAAAGGAGGGAGCTCATGTTGATTAGAAATTAATGTCTAGATTAACTCTATTCATTCCATGTATTAAAGCTGCCACACCATTTGGAGTTGTGCCAAGAGGAACTACAATGTGTTGTAATGTAGTCTGAAGGATAGTGTGGTAATTTGGTGAATTTTGAAGTAAATCCCAAAGGAAAATCTTTGTAGGAGTATTCTTGAGTTGTTCAACAAGATCGTACTCCTTTGTGTGTGAGGGAAAACAAGGAGCACTAGGAGGATTAGGTAGAGGTAAAGAGGATGGGGTTGGTTGCGGTGGTTGCGGGTTGTTTTGGGTATTATTTGTATGAGCAACATTAATATTACTTGATTGCTGCAACACATCAGGTTTAGGTGGGTAAAGAGTAAACTCAAGTTTATTGGAAGGATGAAGTTTATGCAAGGGTGGGTAAAGAATGAGTTGAGGTTGAATCAATTTAATGTCCTTAGTTTGAGATTGTTCACAACAAACCTTAGTGGATGACTTAGGCAAGATGAAGTCCTGAAGGGCTTCATCTAACAGGTCAAAGTCATCATGACTAAAAGGTTTGAGAGATAAGTTATCGTCAATTGGTTTAGGCTTGTCAATTGGTTTAGGCTTCTCATGGAAAACTTTAGAGGCGTTAACGTTCTTTGTTGTAGGTTGGTCACAACAAACCTTAGTGGATGACTTAGGCGAGATGAAGTCCTGAAGGGCATCATCTAACAAGTCAAAGTCATTGTGATTAAAAGGTTTGAGAGATAAGGTATCGTTAATTGGTTTGGCTTATCATGGAAAGCTTTAGAGGATGAAATGAGTGAGAGGAAGTCTTGAAAGACTTCCTCTAACTTGTCTACATCATCACTACTAAGAGGCTTGGATGAGATGGTGTTTCTAAATTGAATCATTTGTTTGAAGGGTTGGTTTGATGTTTGTGGTTTTTTGTTTTTATGTATTGACGAATTTGATTTAAAAGAACTAGGAACTAACGTTGAAAAAAAACTTGCAAAAATATAATGCTATCCATAAATGCCATGAAAGGAAATGATGCTTATGCAAATGAGTTAAATATAATAGAAAATAACTGAACTAAAATAGAAAATAAATTATGGCAAACAAAAAAATGTAAAATAGGAAACTGAATTCTGGAAATAATGATGCAAAAAGTGCACTAGGACTGATTCGCCCAGGGTGGCAAATGAGTCCCGGGAGAGGTATTTTTAACTTTTTTCTATTTTTTTTGATGTTTTTCTATGTGTTTAGGTTTGTACAATGCGAAGAAGTAATGGAAAAGCAGAATGTTGTAATTATTTGATAAAATAAAATGCAATAATGACCTCTAAATGATAGTTTCACTAATGCAATTTTGGTAAGCCCTAGGATGCAAAAACAATGCCAAAGTCAATGCAATTGATTCCTAGGATGTAAATGCAATGCAAATCAGAAAGAGATAATGTTCAATATGTAGGTCCACCAAAATGAACCATATATTTTGGATGGATTAGGGATGCTATGTCTCTTTTGCTCAATTAGGGTCTTTCACCTAATGGAAAGAGATAGATCCCACACCAAAAATCTAGGTGGTTCACTCAAACTAATGTATGTATAATGAAATTATAACTAAACACAATGTTCTAGATGCAACAAAGTGATAAAATTAATTGATTATGTATGAAAAACTAATGAAATATGAAGTGTTTGAAAACATAATGACATTTGCAAAAGACTTAAAAAAGGTGAAAAAAAATGCAAATAGAATCAAACAGAAAGCTGTAACTTAGAATGTGTGCACCTGTAAGACTGATGAATATTGGAAACAACTCTGAAAATCTAGAAATGTTGACTTTTTGATTGACTGGGAATCATTTGCCACCCTGGGCGAATTAGTCCCAGGTTAGGGTTTCTACCTAGAAACTAGTTTTTTCCAAATGGGTATTGGAATCTGCATTTAGCTCTGACAAGGACCTCCTGTGGGATTCATTCACCATCCATGGTGAATCAATCCTTTTTCAATTTTCTGTAAATTCAAGTTTCAAACCTGTACCTTGTCACCTGTACAACACTTCCTGACAGAAACCCAGATCAAAATCTTGGAAAATACCTGCAAAACAACTTAAAGTTTGTTGTTTAATTAGGGGTTTACCTTGGTCAAACCCCTAATTTGGTTATCAAACCTTGAATGAACAAAATCTACATAAAACCCTAACCTTAAGTGTGTCTAAGACTTGAAAATATGAAGACAAAACCCTATTCTAATGTGCTAGAATAAGATGAGAAAATGTGATTTGAATGATGCAAGACTTCAATCCTAGAAAGCCTACAACATCTCAAATGAATTAAAATGACATACAAATGTTATGCAAACCTCAAATATGAAGATAGAGAGAAATGGAAGATGGAATCACTTTGAAAACAAGTATTTAGGTGTTATTTGATGGCTAGTTGCATCTCCTCAACCTATATTTCTCCATGATTCACCATGGGAATCCATCATCAACTCTTTGCAATGTTGGATCTTGAATGAGAAGTGAGCTTGAAGACTTACAAAAACCCTATCTTGCTATCCAAAAGCTTCAACTTTGCTGTAAGAATGCTAATGAAACTTATTGTGGAAGACTTAATACTTGAATTTTGATTTTTGCTTTGTAAAAATGACTAAGAGATGTGAAAAATGACATAAAATGTGTATTTATAGGCATCAACATCTAATTTTCCCATTATTTAGACCTAAGAGGATGACATCCACTGAAAAATTAAATTAAATTGATTGAATTCCCGCTCAAAATTGAAATTTTCCCCAAAAGGGACTCATTCGCCACCCTTGGAAAATGGGTCCCACCAGAGGGGACTCATTCACCCAAGGTGGTGAATGGGTCCTACTAGTGGTTTTTGGAGGTGGGTTTTTGGGATATGAGTGAATTAAGTGTTGTTTGTCAGGATTGAGATGATTTTTAAGTGAAACTAGCCTCTAGATAAAAAATAATGGGTCTTAGGGGCCTATAAATGCTATTTTGAAGAATGAATAATGTAGGGGTACTCAAAAGTAGGTCCAAATTTAGCGTGAAATTATCTCTTTTCTCAAGAGTGTCCAATTTTCTACACCACACCAGCATGCACAAGAAGCATTCTTGATGTACACAGTGAGGAACCTAGACCAGGAATTGCATGTTTGTATCTCAACAATTGCCAGAGTAGCAATGGTAGAATGGGCAGACTGGTTCATTCAGTTCCCCACCTATACCTACATCCGCATCTACAAATATATAGGAAATCCAACCATGCTACCTCATTATCCTTCGGATAGGATGATTTTCATGGAGTTTCTAAGGCAATTATACAATGTTCATTCATGTTTGTGCCACAAGTGCAAGCCAACAATGAACTTTCCATTGCAAATGGGAATCTACTGGTGCAAGACAACAGTTGACGCCAAGATTGTGGGTCATGAGTTTTAGAGAAACTTAATATTAAGCACCTCATTGATGCATGCACATATGATCCTTGGGGTTGTTATTCAACACACCTTAGCGGTCACCCTTACCACAAGCATTCTATGGAGGATTACTAGGTCAACTGCGAGGATGAGTTCAAGGTGCGCCTATGTCAGTGGATGTGGGAGGATTGTCAGATGATGATGGGGATGTACTCCCTCAATTCTTCAAAGAACAAGTTGATACAAAACCACTTCCAGCTGTTAATTGGTTTTCTAAGGAATACTCATATGTCAAAGAGAGATCAAGTAGAGTCATTCAAAACATTATACTCTACCTGGATAGCAAGAAGACAAGGAGGGCAGTCATGCCAAGAACAAAGCCAACCACCACTAGTGGAATCTTCATTTCCATCCTCGTCAAAACCAAAACAAAAGAAAAGGAGCAATCCTCCTAAAAGAAAGAAAGTGCCTAAAAATTTAAAAGGAAAGTCACTTGTTATAGGAACACATGTGGAGCCAGCCACAAATACAGTTTAGAGCATGCCAGAGCTAGAGATATAGCCTCCCATGCCATCACCAACCACACAATAGTCTCCAGTTCTAGTTCACATTGATTTGGACCTAGAATCACCACCATGTAGTTTCACCTCTACACATTCCCACTTATTAGGACTTCCTATGACTAGCACCGACCCTTCCAGTGAGATTAGTTGAGACTCATCTTGGCTTGAGAATTAGTTGGGTAGGAAGAGGAGGCATCCATCTTACAATCTTGACCCCTCATATTTTGATCATGTCTACCAGGATGCTCTAGATAAGAGAATAAAGAAGCAAGTTCATGTAGAGAGGAACGCTGACAAGGAGATTATAATAGAGACCAATGCACTCCCAGAGGGAAAGAACTTGAACAAGGTAGAAGTTGAAGAATTTGACGTGATAAAGATCAACCTTGGTAGAAGCACATGCCAAATAGAGGTTGATTTCCTTCAAGTTGCAATGAATATCATAAAGGATAGGGTGATAAAGGATGGGGAAGACAAGGTGACCCTCAAGGATGAAATTGAGCAGATTCATTAGTATATCTCTAACATTGTGCATAGAATAGAAAATGTCACTGCCTTACTCCCACAAATGGTAGAGCTACCTGCATAGTAGAATTAGAGTTTGTCACAAGGGGCCGCTTTGTACTTATAGAGTTATATCAATTGAGGTACAATGCCTGTGAACTCCATGTATGGATCTAGGATGAGGAGTGAGACTTGGCGGTTGACAGACCTAGAGATGAAATGATGATATCTCATCTGAGGATGACATATGTCTCGGTCACTGACAAAGAAGATAAAGAATCTATTTTTACTTGGAGGACATAATTAATCTTCAAGGAAAAAATACAGGATAGGATGGCTTCAGAGTTGGTTGAGAACAAAGAACATGTGACTAGCACAATTAAGTTCATGAGGACTTTTGTGTCCTGAGTTCCTTGCTAGTATCAGCGTGAGGGTGGTGAGTATGTCGAGCTTACTGATGTTCAACCAGATTTGCAGGTGCTTATCCATGGTATTTTTAGTGGGGATTCCGTTGGTTGTAAGTTAGATCAACTTACAGTCATGTCAGTGTTTTTTGATGAGGCAGTTAAGAGTAGAGGAGAACTTTAGAGTCAGATCACGGGCAGTGAGGAGATACTATGAAGACACAGTGTGCTACGACAAAGTATCAATGCTCCAGATGGTGATGCAGTCAACAAACTCATGGAGGGGTTACTTGCTTGAGATTGTGGCCAGTAAACTCCAGATCATGGACGTCCCACCTTTTTTGGGATAGACATCAGACACAATGGTTAACTTGATGCTTCTTTCTGAGTTAACTCGTTGTTCCATATTTCATGCTATGTTTATCTTGGAATCATCAATGTATAGTTAGAGTTTTCATTTCAATAAGGACATGCATGTTGAACATGTCCATTTAGTTTAGTCTTGTTTCAGTTAACTGATGGTAGTTTTCCAGTTAATTGTATAGTTTCATTTATTTAGGGTTTAGCAATAAGATCTTGCATTCTCCCAAGATTGTAGTTGACTCAAGGTGATTTTGGGGTTCCCTACACCTTTGATGTCTATAAATAAGAGCTCTTTTCTCATTTGTAATTAACTTTTGCACATGATAGTAATATATGCTATGCCACCTTTCCTAAAATATTGTTGTTCTTTATCCCATGAGCTTTTACTATGATAATAAATGACTGCGCCACCTTGCTTGAATGTTATTATTATGGTATTTTTTCATCTTAGTTAAATGAAGTTTCTAGTTTGATTGTTTATTGTATGTGTGTCTCGCCAATGCAATTTACTGTCATAGTTTTCTATCTTAGTTTGCTATCTTATGTTATGTTTAATAGTTATACTTTCAATCTATGCCTCAGATAGGGGTTCCTCCTCCTTGGAAATTTGGAAAGAAGATTTATCATTTAAGTGTTGTTGCTAATAGGCTCATTGCATATCTACACCTTAGATATGGGTTCTTCCTCAAAATTTTAATAATTGAGCTTATCATTTGATTTCGTGCCTAATAAACTTCATATCACCCTACGCCTCTGATAGGGTTCCCTCCTCCTTGGAAATCCTATTGTAGAGTTTATCGTATAAAAACATTCCTACTCCCTTTTCCTCATGCTCTATTTTCTTGAGGAGATTGGATAGATTAGAAGCATTTAACTTTATATTGTTGTTAAAGATCTGCAAAACTAGAGAAAATCCTTAGCTGCAACATTCTTAGTTTCCTTAACCTTGTGCCTCTTCCAGCTAAGTTGAAAAAGATATGATTTAGAATACTTTATTTTTCAATGCATATCAGCACAAGAGGGAGCTCCCCCTCCTAATTTGAAGAGAAATCATTATGCACTGTGCATAGCTGTCCATACCAACTCGCACTCCAGAGGTGCTAATTGTTACACCAACATAGCTATATTACTTTACACATATATATTAATACATATATATACTATATATACATATACATAATATTATTTTAATATCTCTATAGAAGCACTCATACTCATAACCTTCAATTGACATATATACACAAAGTGTATATATACATATATATGTCACCTTAGTCTAGTTAGTATTCCCATGCATATGAGTAATCCATCCATGAGCATGCATAGGTACATCTACCTATGTATACTCATGTATGTATTCACTCACATGTATGAGTTTACCATAGAAATGTACATATATACATATATCTTATCAATATAAAAATAAAAAATACAAGGAAGGAATTGCACTTAACATTATGACTTCATCACATTCCTCATTCCAAACATTCATAAAACAAGATTACAAACCAATATAAACATTCACAATCAAAACTGAAGATCACTTACCCTTTTACCCGAACTGACTTGACTTAACTAAGACCAACTAGGGTGTGAATGTGTGAATTCTCAGTAAGGCCAAAGGTTACTAGACCAAGTTCTTATCCTGAGTGATACTTCCCCTCTCTTCTAGAGGTTTGAACTTGTTCCTACATTCAACTTAGTTCATCATAAAAGTAGTTAGATGAATCAATACATTTTTATGCATCACGTATATTTCATATACAAAATCATTATAAAACATTAAATTGAATCAAATGTTCATTCATCATATTTCCATCAAAATTCATATATAAAATGCATTCACATTTATTAAAGAAATTTACCAAACAAGGTAATAGTAAATAGGTAATAACACATGGGGTGTAACAAAAGAGCAAAGAAGCAAAATAAAAAATTAATGTGATTTGGAACAATGATAATTTGAGTAAGGATCAAAAGGACATCCAAAAATTCTTCTTGTATTTCTATAAGGATCTCTTTACTTCAAAAGGTAATAATACTAAGTTCCATAAGGCAAGGGAGGAATCTAAAAAGCTAATTCTAAGGAAGCCATCTGAAAAAGAGGTTGGCATGCTAAAAAAGCAACTATCCATGGAGGAGATTAAATCTACAATCCTAGCCCTTAACAATGATAAGTCCCAATGGGTGGATGAAATTCCAATTGAATTCTATAAGAAGAATATAGATTGGGTGAGTGAGGATCTCCTCAAGGTATACATAGAAGCCACTGATTCTGGCTCTCTAGGTAGAAATATAAACAAGGGCATCACAAAGCTAATCCCCAAAGAAGGGGACAAGGCACTAGTAAAAAATTGGAGACCTATAACCCTATTGAATGTATCTTAAATTTTTGCTAAAGCCATATACTTAAGGATTGTAGGACTACTCTCAAAGATTATCAACAACACACAAATATGTTTTATCAAGGGAAGGTACATTCTTGAGAACCTCCTAACAAGTTGGGAGGCAATGGAATAGGCTAAAACTCCAGGTCAAAATATTAGAATGCTTTTGGTGGACTTCGAGAAGGTATATGATATAATTGAGTGGCCATTCATAATGATGGTCCTTGAAACCTTTGTATTTATGAAGAGATTAGACAAAATTATTGAAGCACTAATGAAAGATGCAAATGCACAAATAGAGATTAATGGATGATTGATAGAGGAGTTTGAGCTATAGAGATCCATAAGGAAAGTTTTCTCCTTAGCTCGTCCCTATATGTTATTTCTGCAGATTCTCTTCACTATATTCTTAGGAATCATCACCTAAACCCCAAAGTAAATGGCCTAATCCTACCAAATAAAGAGGAATTAATAAACCTACAATTTTTTAATGACACAACTCTTATTATAAGGCTAGAAGAGGATATTGTAGGCCATCTCATTTCCAAACTATAACTCTTGGAAAAAGCAACAGGTGCAAAGATTTCAAAAGCCAAGTCTATCATGCTAAGTTGGGATGAAAATCAACCTCCTTGGTTTGAAAGGTTAGGGATACAATGGGGGGACCAAGTAAAACTGTTAGATATTTAGGGATCCCATTTGTAGTTAGCCCCAACCTTAGAGATATGTGGGAGTGGGTGAAGAGTAAAATTGAGAAGAAATTAAATGAATGGAATAAATAGTACCTCTTACTGGCTAGGAGGGCTCAAGTATGTCAAAAAATCCTAGCCTCTTACAAAATTTACTATTCCTCAGCATGGCTCTTCAATAGCTATAAAGTGGAAGAGATCCAAAAGAAGATCAAGAAGTTTCTATGGTCAAATGGTAAAGGAAGTAGGAAATTTCATGCAATCAAGTGGGAATTTTTTTGCTTGGGAAAGTAGGTGGGTGGGGCTCAGGGCTCAAGAACCTTAAATAGCAAGGAATAGCCCTAGAAACAAAGTGAATTTGCAAGGCTCTTATAGGTGATGAGCCTTGCAAAGTTTTGGCTAGAAATAACATAAAGCTTGATACACCAAAAAAAGTCAAAACTTGGAAACACATTCCTCTTTGTGACTTAATCTTTGGTAGCTTTGCAGTAAACCCCATTGGTTCTAAGGTATTTAAAAGTATTTGTAAATCCTAGGAAATCTGCAAAAACAAAATTATTGAGAAGTGTCAAATTGAAATTGATATGAATAAGATCTTCTTGGCAAGGTCCATATGGTAGAATGTTTTCCATAATAACAAACCCTTGGCATTATAATAGGGTTGCTCTGCTAAATCTTGGAATAAAAAAGGCCTATCCTTCTTTGAACATATATTAAATGAAGGTAAGCTAAAAATATGGGAAACTTTGAGAAGAGAGTTTGAATTTCCACAAACCCAGAAAAGAACATATGAAATTATTAAGAAGAATGTGATGATACCCACAACTAACATGAATGTTGATAAAAATAATGTGCATGATTGTAATTGGTTGGAAAATAACAATATTGTAGGGTTAAAAGATAAAGAGATATATGGACTCCTGAACAACCATCCAGACCTTGTTGATGGTTTGAACCAAAAGTGGAAGGTGAACTTAAGCTGTAAGACATGTAACCAAACTTTTATTCATAACTAGAATAATACTTTGGAACCCAAAAAAGTAGCATTCAGATGGCCGCTGCTAGTGCAGAGGTTACCAAATGTGGACTCTAATAAGAACCCACTCATCTATAACATTTGTAAAAAATATAATATTGTAATGCACATCTTTTTTGATTAATTTTTTGCAAAAGAGATTTGGAATATTTTCAAAATTCATATATTAAAGGATGGAAAAATAAGAGATGAAAGAAAATTAGATATTATCACGGGGAAGATTCATGGTTTTGTAAAAAACTAATAACTTGTTTTGGCTTATTCTATCAACTGAAATCTTATGGTTTATTTGGAAAACTAGGAATAAAGAAATATACCAAGGCTGTAGAAGAGATCTTACTGAGTCTTTTAGAAATCTCACACTCCATTTGGTCTATTGCAGGAATCTATCACTATCTAGGTTTCCAAGGAGAAATTCAAAAAAATGATGGAATAATGTAAGATAGAGATCAATAAATAGGAAATGACATTTGAAAATTAGTATTTGTACCACAAAGAGACCAACAACCCTGAGAAAAGTGGATACTTGAGCAACAAAAATACAAAACCTAGAGGAAATAAAAACAAAAGGAAAGAAAACAAAGATTAGGATGAGAGTTGTAGCAGCCCTCCCTCATCCTTTTTCTTATTTATAGGATTATATATACAAATGTAACATCATTTGTTGTAATAGTTAGGCATATAAACATGTAACGATGGTAGAAAATTAGTATTTTAAGATATGTGATGTATAAGTGGGAATATGTAATAATCCCATGGCAACAATACTCTAGAAGCTAAACTTTACTACTGTATCTTTCAACTATAATGAATACAAAAAAGTCTTCTTGAGTCTAAATTTTTATAACTTGACCTAACTGTGTTTACTATCATAGATGCTCCCTTTTCATGCAATATTTACTTTGTGATTTTCATATAGATCCTCCAAGTTGTGGTGGCCTTTGAACCAAGGGCCAAACCCTCAACTCTAATACCATCTTAAAGTCACCAAATATTATCTATTATATCTACACACATTTATTCAAAGAAAGTAAAGCATCATCCAAAGATCAAAAAATAGAAATATTGGAAGTGTCTAAGGATACCAAAGAACACTAAAATTGAAGAACCTCACTTGACTGAATGAATGTCTAAGAAGGAAAAGATGCATTTCTAAAATAAGTATCTTAGGAGAGAAATACACTTAATTCTACTAGGGCTGACCTATCCACATGAATTTTTATTTTTTAAAGAACATTCTACTTATACCAATGATATAGCTATGACTTGTCACTCAAATGGGGCTCAAAAAGTGAGATTTCATATTCTAACACAAGTTTTTTCTTCCATTTTCACTCCTACTTTCAATGACATTCCTACTATTGTGATACCTACTCATGATATTTCCTTTAATACAATGAGTAGTTCCCACCCTACTAGTAACCCATATCTTTCTTTCATTCACCCTACTAGTGTCATGTCCTCATTACATGCCAATAATGTTTTGCTTGCTTCTAAAATTCACCTTTCTAGAGACATCATTTCTACCCATATTACTTGTATTATTCCTTTTTCTTATCCTACTTGTGTTACACCTTCATTCTATGCCACTTGTGCTTTAACTTTTAGTGTAACACCTTTATGTTCCATGCATATCACTCCTAGTATTACACACCATATCTTCATTAAGTTTCTAGCTAAGTACCACTGTACTATTATTTAATTTTCAATTATTGACTTCATTGTATTTGTTAATCTCAAATATTTTATCTTAAATTTGATTGTTATTTTTTATTGATTAATTAATTTATCGTAAGATATTTATGTGAGGTGTGGTATTTTCTCCTACACATGCACATGTTTTAATGATATTAGTGTGATATTCATATTTCTTGACAAAATAAATATATTTAATATTAATAAAGTATCTTATTAATTGCAAAATTAATGCATGGGTGAAAGTTCAAAGTTATGTCACCTTTTTATAATAAAAATCTTCAACGTTAACTTAATATTTTTACTTCAATCACTTGATATTATATTGAATGAGGTTAATCCCGAACTAGTTTTCTTCTTGGGTTTTATTCACATCTAGTTAGTTAAATTTACTTTAGTTTAAGATCATTTACTTTTTGTGTCTCATGTTTATGAAAAATGTTATCCTATTGGTTGCCATGCATATACAATAAAGGTTCCTTTTATATAATATTGTATGCCTTTGTTTCTTGCATGCATTGTATAATCTAACATTCATTTATGACTCTATCTTGTGGAATTCGTTTGGTTTTATAGGTGATCTTAGTTGTTTGAGTCTATTTATTAACTCTTGAATAGTATCAAATATTCAAATCTATAACCACATTCTTAATTTGGGAGTGTTTTTAGTGGAAACTTATGTCAGATGTATCTTGGTGCAAAATAAACCTCACAATCGAGTCCAAAATGCTAAAAAACCTATAAATAAATATATAAATTTATATATTTTAGATCTAGAAAAAATATTATTTTTAAGGTTTTGATCAAGATTGTAATTGCATAAATCCATACATCTATAAGGATCTATGTAGATCCATATGGTTTTACAATCCATACTTTTCAAAAAATAGACTCTAATCATGGTATAGTCAACAAAATTTGCAAAGAATATTCTGTCATAAGATATCATCAATTATATGACATTATTTCAATTGGTTTTAATGGGAACTATATAATAGGAGATATTTATTGTATATTCATGATGGATGTAGTCCTTGAAGGGTCATGTTGATTTCCCCTCCCATCAATCCATTACTTGTACACATTTGTTTGCATATTTTCTCTCTTTTGGAGAGGGGTTTTCCTTATAGGTTTTTCTCCTTTTCTCTATTTATGAGAGACATTTTATACATTGGTACCTCATTAGGCATTATTTTTGGGATTAGCCAAGATCTAAAAAATGAACAAAATTGAGCATAATAGTATGTTTATCATATAAATGAAGATTGTGTAAAATATACATAGATGCCTTACATATATAGGTAAGGTAGAGGAGGTGAGAAGGTAGGACATAATGACTAACTACCCCTCAAAATATGGAACACTTGTGATCTCACTTGAAAATTATGTGAGCAAGTCTAAAGTATGCATGTACTATGTGTCTCAAATAATGAGGACACATGCCTCAACCACATGAGGTGGGAAAAAAACATAAAATAGCCTAAGTAAATTAAGATAAGTGTGACTAGGTCAATCCTAGAAAGGTGATATTCTGTAACATGCTCAATATTCTACCCATTGATTTTTACCATGTTTAAGCCCACATGTTAATAAATATAGTGATTTTTTTTTTCTAACCCAATAATAATTTGCACATTTGAAATAACCTCATTCCAAACTTTCCCATTGCATTACATTGAAACATTACAAAAAACCATGTAATGATTCCATATTACATAATTTCATGATAACATTACAATTTCCATAGAGATGGATACATGAATACATAGCTTCTAAGAGCTTACCAAAATAGAGATACAAACTAATGTTGGCATAATGTTTTGTCATTGATGTCAAAGGTGTGTTGATGACAATAGTTATCAGGTAGAGGGCCTTAAATTCAAAGGTGTGTCAAAGAGTTGTTTGTCAGAGACACTTGGCTGAAGAGCTCTTTTAGTGCATTCATTCATGATTGATATCTATGTCAAGTTCTTGTTGAGCATTTATTCAGTGATTTGTAATTTGGAAAGGTTGAAGCTTTGTTGGTGTTGAAGTAAAGGAAAGGCTAGTGCAAGTATTGATGCATTGGATTGTTGGAAAGATTAGTAAAGGTGTTAGTACAATTGGGAACATATATACACAGTGATATTGCAATTGGTTTCATAGTGGGTGCTCTTGATGAAATGGTCATGCAGTTAATACCTTGCTTCATACCAATGGTTATTGTTTCAAGATAGTATATGGAATTTTTTCTACAAGGTGATTGTTGATTACAAGTGTTCATGACAAATACAACATAGTTGAAGCACCTCTCATGCTTTTTCCAAGCATACTTCATTCCCCTACAGATCTAGGGTTTAGGTTTATGGTGATCTTTGATGCAAATCCTTCTTATCATATAGTGACTTATATTATAACACTTTTACAACATTATTGGCTATCTTTTAAAAGGTTACAGACTTTGATTTAAACTAGAGTAACAACTACTTCTCGAAGAATGCACTTTGACATAAAATTGAATGTTAGTGTTAGTTATGTTCAATTTTTACAACTGCATTGGGATACGATGGTTTGAGTAGCCTTAGCAATGATCTTTGAAAGGTGATGAAAAAGAACTATGGTCACATTTTGTAGTTACATTCAAAGTTTGATAACTGTACCAAGACAATGATGGTATAAGGATATTTGCAAGTATACTGAGAGGTTTTGAATCATGGATTAAGCTCTGTGATAAGGTGTTGAAAATGATGGCACTTTGTTATTGCAAAAGATATGTATAGTGAAGGAGGTTTGGAAAATAGATATACATAATGCTACTACCATTATTGTATTCATGATGTGTATTATACGTTGATTAAGATGAATGATCATGGTCTAAGTTTTGTAGTTTTATATGTTGCTTGAAGATACAAGCACGAAAAAATATTATTGAAGGTGATAACACTATGATTCTTGTCAAGATTAAATAATGATAGGAAGTATTGTGCGAAAATATGCTTGTGTGAAGGTTATACAAAGAAATGTGAGGCATGAACAGTAGAGGATAAAAGTTTATATGTTGCCTTATGTTCTATTTGTGCAAAGTTTTGTGTTTTTTTTCAAAGAGGGTTAATGATCAAATATGTGTAGGTTGGTTTAATGTCAAAGATAATGTATAGTGAAGGAGAATGAATGACAATGTTATATAAAACCATTATATCACTGTGTTCATAAGTGTGATTTGCACAAGGGTGAGGTCTATTTGAAAGCATTGATTCTTAGAGGTTGTAAGGTTGTGAGGGTGTTTATGTGATCAAAGACATATGTAACAGGGAGAGTCACTATTTTGTATTAGTCTTTATAACCATTCAAATGATATGTCTGTCATAACATGTGTGGAGATTCTGTGATCTCTGTATCACAAGCATATCAGTATAAAGGTAAGATTGTATGCAGAGTTTTTTCTTGTAAACAAAGTGGTCATTCTTGTATGCTAAGTTAGAAGTAAAAAAGGTGAGATTGGTGATTTATATCATACTATAAACATAGATAAGGCAATGGATTTTATTGTAACATGGTAACCCCTTAAAGTTATATCTTTTATTTCATTGGAGATTGGTCATTAAGACCAAGGAGATTTTTCTAGTGAGGTAGTTGTATTTGTCAGCGAGGAATACTTGTAACCAATGAGGTTCCTTTGCCAAGGAGGCACAAAAAGTAGCTAGTGAATCTCTATAATCAGTGGGATTTTATTAAGCTAGTGAGGCAACTTTTCTTGAGTGGTTTTTTTATCCCTATGAGGGTTTTCCACTCATGAAAATATTGTGTTATGGTTCTTTTGTGTTATGCCTCTTTTGAGTTTTTCATGTGGTTTAAAGATCTATATTGGTTGTCACATTTGAGTACATTCTTGAAACTGAACTTTTCATGATTATAAAGAAGTTCTGTGTTTTGGAAAATAATTGAATTTGAATTTGGCTATTGAAACACCGATTCACCCCCCTCTCAATGTTTCCCGTACTCCAAAAAGTGGTATAAGAGCTAGACCCTTGCAAAATTTTTAACCAACTTGAGGGTTCTTGGTATCAGAGTACAACGGGCAAGAGGTATAAAAATAAAGTTTCTAAAAAGGAGAAAGATCTGTATTAAGAGAGAGAGAAGTCTATTATGAAAGTTGATGATGTTTCTAATGTTCTTCGCTCTAAAGAATGTCATGTAGGAATGTATGATGCAAAAAGAGATGATTTATAGTTCATGGAGGTTTCCAATAAGCCATATGATGGAAATGAAGAAGAGGAAGCACAAGTTTATCTTGAAGATGAATTGATCATTGCCTTAGATGAATTGAAGAAAGAAAGAAGATAAAAAGAAGAACTGAAGTTGAAGTATGAATAATCTAATCAAATTGATAAACTAAAGAAGAATTGTGTAGAATCTAATGAGATTATTGAGAAAATAAAGTTGCAATTGGAAGAGTTTAGAAAAGTGGAAGAAGCTGCTTACAAGAAGTTGCAAACCAAAGTAGAAGATTGCCAAAATTTAGAGGTTGAAATGTTGTCCCTAAAAGAGCTAATAGAGAAGGTAAATATGGATTTTAAAAGAAGTCTACAAAATGAGTAGAGCACTGAGTTGTTTGAAAAAATGTTGCTAAGTCAAAAATCTCTGTCAAACAAATCTGGGATAGGATATGAAGGAGAAATGTGTAACAAAGATGCTACAGTGTTAAAGAGGCCAATGAAATTGACAAGCCCATCAAAGGAGCACCATATGAACAAGGAGAATCAAGTTTTACTTTTAAAATGTCTGCAGAGAAGAATAATTATGAAGATGGATAAAAAATAATTCATGCCCCCAAGCAAAGTTTGAGAAGAAGGTAATTGGCAAGGAAAATTAGGTACAATTATTCATGTTCCCATGGTTATTATTACTATTGTAATGATTATTGACATAAAGAAATTGATTGTAGAAGAAGGAGTCAATTTGCATTTCATAGAAATATGAATGTAGTTTGTCACAAATGTACCAACCTTGGTCAAATAGCACAATTTTGTAGAAGTTTGGTGAGTCCATCTAATCATGATAAGAGGGAAAACATGTTAAACAAGAAAAAGAAAGAGCCTGAGAAATTTTGGAGGAGGAAACATGAACAAAAGAAGAAATAACCTAATCTTGTGCATGCTGCACAAGAGACTTCTATGAATGCATAAAGAGCTGGATAAGTTTAGGGGGAGTGTTTACAATCTTATTGTTCAATTCCTTTAAGCAACAACAATGGCAGTGCATTGATTAGTTTACTGTCTTGTATTATGAATGCACAGTGTGGAAGCTTATTATGAAATAGTAACTTTTGGAACAGTTGGATGTTAGTGAATGAAAGTGCATGATAGTCTTAATGTACTAGTGATAATGAGTTTGATTCCTTAGGCATAACTGTAAATAGTTGATTTTCTTTCATAGAGGTTTGAATGTATTGGTTCATGGGTTTCCTTTACATAATGACAATGATATATCACTTGTTTGATAGTGGTGGTTAAGCTTTTTACTCTTGGACTTGCTATGGTTGTCACATATGTTTGTTTCCTTGACAGTGACAAGTGACCTCAGTATGACACATATATTACATCTTGGTGTGATAACAGTTTAGTGACAATGATGACAACCACTTTATGTTGATGATGCTTATTAGTTTTGGGCTATATATCTATGGACAAATGTTGTAAGGATCTTATTGCACAGTGATCTATATAATTTTTCTATGGCAAGGAAAGTAGTATTTTACACTAAATCACATACATTCCTTTATGCAAGCCTTGTCTTCTAGAGGCCATTGAAAACAATCATGACAGTGAGAGACAATTTCTTCAATCGTGAATATTTGATAAGACAATAAAGGGTATTTTGTTTTAAGGATAAGATAAGAAGTTTCTTTTCTACCAAACCCTAGAATGTACAAAGACAATGCTACTTGAAATAAGTGCCTCTACTTGCAATTGATTTGTAAGTTTCTTGATGGTACTGAGCTCTCGTGATAGTGAACAAGTACACTCTTCTTTGTGATAATGGTATATCAGTTTCTGCATTTTTTGCTAGTATGCAAGGTTTGTAGTGTTATGAGGTTCTTTCCTTTTGCTTGGAAACACAATCATAATGATTACTAATGATGATTTTGACAATGCTTACTCTCAATTGGTTTATTTGTGGCAGTTTTACTCTTGAGCTAGTGCTTTGTTGTTTTTATAAAGTGCTATCCATGATGTGAATTCAAAGAGAAGACTTGTTGTTGATACATAGCTATCAAAGTTGAGAGAGAATGATTAATACATGCTTGATACTGAGGTATTTCTTGCTTGCTCCAAGGTTCTGCTTTGTTGATGGTGTCTCTAGTAAACTTGATCAAATGTTCTTATCAATGAATGCTCTTCAATCTACTTTATCTCATTTATAGCTCAAATCATAAGTGATTCTCATTGGGATTTATATCTCATTAGCAGTGCAAGTTAAAACATTCAATGCTCTAGGGTTTGTACAATCAATGAAAACATTTAGGAAGCACAATGGATAGTTTCATAGTGATGTTAGTGAATAGTTACTATGCTCTTGATGCATGTGACAGTGGAATTGTAGTGAATAGTTTATCTTTGCAATCCTTCTCCTTGATAGTGAACATTCTCAATGAATCTTGATAGTAGTATCATGAACACACAATCTCATGAAGTGGTACAATGTTTTTCAATATTCAATAATCTGCATCTATTCTTGCTTTGTTTTCACAAAGGGGGAGGCATGAGCTTGTGACCTCACTTGGAAAATGGTCTTGACCATTGGTAGTTGACATATTTTTGATTGCTTGACTGTGAACAGTGGTGCTTTTAAGGTTTGGTGTATGCATGCTTAGGTGACAGTTTGGTATTCTTTAATCATTGGTGTGTTTTGGTAATTACCATGTTTTTGTAACTGTCTATCATAGTTTCCATAATTTAGAATGTGTTATTTTCATTTCTTGGGACAATATCTTACTAGTGCAAGACAATTATTTTCAAGTTACCGTTGGTATTGGCTGGTTCTATTGCTTTATTAACTTTTGTGTCATAGGAGGAGAAGGGTTTATTGCATAGATGGTTGGGAAATGTTTATGGTTAGACAAGGTACAATGATGTTTAACAATTTGGAATAGTGTGCTACTATGATACATAATTTACTTGTAGCTTGCTCGGACTATGCAATGAGCAAGGTATTGATGTCATGTGGTGCTAGTCACTATTCTCTATTATTTCAAGTTTGATTCCAATGGTTCTAGTGGATATTGCTTAGGTGATAGTATTATGTGGTTCTAGGGCAGTGATAATAAATTTTTATATTATCTCTTATGAAAGGGTGCTTTGGTTCATTGTTTTACGGTTCTCTGGATCATGATCTCATTGACAGACAACTTTATTCTTTTTCCCATACACTTGGTCAATTGCTTGGACATATTTATCATGCTTCTACATTGTGGTTTATCATGTGGTATTTGTCTTGAAGGGTTTGTACTTGCATAGAGAAGGCAGGTCTTTGCTATAGTTATTGTTGGGCTCATGGTACTTAGTGCATTGAATTATTGTTTTAGATTCACATGACAGTTTGATGTTGTGGAATTTTGCAGTGCTATGATAACATTGTGTAGAAAAGAAGCTTGTATATCAGGTTCTCTCATGCCTTAAATAGAGATCTCATTGATAGGGGGAGTCAGTAGTTCTTTGTCATTGTTTTCAAAGGAGGAGAAGAGCAACTAGGCACAAAATTTTTTGGTTGAAAGGTCGATTGAAATAAATGCCAAAGGGGGAGTTTGTTGGCATAATGTTTTTTTATTGATGTCAAAGGTGTGTTGATGGTAATAGTTATCAGATAGAGGGCCTTAAATTCAAAGGTGTGTCAAAGAGTTTTTTTTCAGAGACACTTGGTTGAAGATCTCTTTCAATGAATTCATTCATGATTGATATATATGTCAAGTTCTTGTTGAGAATTTATTCAGCGAGTTGTAATTTGGAAAGGTTGAAGCTTTATTGGTGTTGAAGTAAAGGAAAGGCTAGTGCAAGTATTGATGCTTGGATTGTTGGAAAGATTAGTAAAGGTGTTGGTACAATTGGGAACATATATACACTATGATCTTGCAATTGGTTTCATAGTGAGTGCTCTTGTTGAAATGGTCATGTAGTTAATACCTTGCTTCATACCAAGGGTTATTATTTCAAGATAGTAGATGTCAATTTTTCTACAAGGTGATTGTTGATTACAAGTGTTCATGACAAAGATAACATAGTTGAAGCAATTCTCATGCTTTTTGCAAGCATAATTCAAACCCCTAAAGATCTAGGGTTTAGGGTTTGTGGTGATCTTCAATGCAAATCCTTCTTATCTTATAGTGATTTATATTATAACACTTTTACAACATTATTAGCTATCTTTTAAAAGGTTATAGACTTTTATTTAAACTAGAGTAACAACTAATTCTCAGAGAATGCACTTTGACATACAATTAAATGTCAGCGTTAGTTATGTTCAATTTTTACAATTGCATTGGGATATGATGGTTTGAGTATCCTCAACAATGATATTTGAAAGGTGATGAAAAATAACTATGGTCACATTTTGCAATTAGATACAATTTGATAATTGTACCAAGACAACGATGGTATAAGGATATCTGCAAGTATATTGAGAGGTTTTGAATCATGGATTAAGCTTTGTGTGATAAGGTGTTGAAAATGATGGCAATTTTTTATTGCAAAAGATATGTATAGTGAAGGAGGTTTGGAAAACAGATATGCATAATGCTACTGCCGTTATTGTATTCATGATGTGTATTATACATTGATTAAGATGAATGATCATGGTCTAAGTTCTATAGTTTTATATGCTGCTTTAAGATATAGGCACAATGAAAGATTATTGAAGGTGATAACACTATGATTCTTGTCAAGATTAAATACTAACAGGAAGTATTGTGTGACAATATGCTTGTGTGAAGGTTATACAAAGAAATGGGAGGCATGAACAATAGAGGATAAAAGTTTATATGTTGCCTTATGTTCTGTTTGTGCAAAGTTTTGTGTTTTCTTTCAAAGAGGGTTAATGATCAAATATGTGTAGGTTCATTTAATATCAAAGATAATGTACAGTGAAGGAGAATGAATGATATTGTTATATAAAACCATTATATCACTGTGTTCATAAGTGTGATTTGCACAAGGGTGCGATCTACTTGTAAATTTTAGATCACATAGTGAATTGACAATGTAGACAATTGCTACCTACACTACTTTCGCCAAAGATTCATCACCTAGTAACTTTGAGTGAGGTCATCTGATCACCACATTTAATTTCTCGATTTGTATTGACCATTAGTATTTTATTCTAAGGTTATCTCCTTTCCCATGGATTATCCTAACGCCAAGAATAACCTTCCCATTAAGTCATATCTAACTGAAATTTTTACTAAGTATCTTAAAGCAAATCTATCTTACCAATTAACCACATGAATAAACATAATGTCACAACCTTAAATGAATCTATTTAAAAAGTACAATCCCAACAATAAAAGTCTCCATTCAAGAGTGTAATCTCAAAAATAAATGACCTCAATTAAAATTATAATCTTCAACAATAAATGACTTCAATCAAAGGTATAATCTTCAACATTAAATGACTTCAATCAAAGATATAATCAACAATCAAATGATCAATCAGATCATCTAGGTTAATCCCAACCTATTTACTTCAATCAATAATCAATGGAATTTCACAAGAACCTCTGAATCTAATTCAAAGGATGCCTTTGTTGCTAAAAAGATGAGAAAGAAAACCCCAAAAGGCTCTAATAGTGAGGGTTGTGATTATTCCATGAATGATGATGATCAATTTTTAGAAAAAAGATGAAGATTTATTTATTGAGGAAAGGAATTTTAGAAAGGAATTGTAGGAGGCACTTCAAAAAATAAAGCAATAGGAGGATTTATTAAAAAATTATCAGTTAAGGGACAATGAGAGGGACATGAAAACTAAAGAATTGGAGGAAAAATTACACAAATTTGAACATGGGTCCAAGATGGATGTTCTTGCACAACTTGCTCTTGTGGAAAAAGGGAATAAAGAACTAGTGTCTAAAGGTAGACCGCCTTTTGTTAGAACTCCAATTGGCCCCACTATTATGTCCCTAGGGTGTGATCTATGGAAAAGAACTGATGAATTCTCTTAGTAGAAGGAAGCATGGGAAAAGGAAAGGGCATAAATAACAACTAACCATGCTAGGGTTCTTGAGAAAAAGGAAATAGAATTGAAGAAGCTATTAGTCAAAGTTGAGGAAATTGTAGAAAAGGCTGCACAAATCCTCAAACGTAGGCCACTTGTGAGGGTGTATGCTTTATTCTTGCAAGAAAAATTCATGTTTTCAATTCAGCTAGGCAATTGGTAACTTACCAATTTCCCTGAGCAAAAAAATTGAGTTTTTAAATATTTTTGCTAATTCTACACTAGATGTACAAGATCAATTGTGTGAATTTTACCTACATAACCTTGCTCTATCAGATGATACATAATGGAACCCTTTGATGTTTATGGGGGATTTACAGATTAGAGAACTAGCTTCTTACTTTAGGAACAAGAAACAAAGGGGTGAAATAATGCAAGATTATGTTGAGAGAGAGAAATCTATTACTCTCTAGATTAGGAAAGAGTCAAAGGACCCCAATACATTCATAGAGGAATGGACAACTCTCCTAAAGCATAAGGGTGTAGGTAGAAGAATAATTTTTTTTAGAGTGATTATGTCAGGATGCAATAGCTAGCTGCAGGTCTCATCCATCATGCTTTTTAAGTTTGTGCAAGGAAGGTGGGAAGAATTGACTCCTGAATTACAAAAAAAGGAACCACACTCTTATATAACTTTTTAGCCATGCTTGAGAGATCCCATAGGTGTATAGAGATTTCCAAAGACAAATGAATCTCATGGGTACCTATTACCTTTCATCCACCGATGCTCTTGTATCCAATTCCACATTGGACAAGGGAACAAAATGAAGAAAGGGAAGAGGTAGAACATTTCAAATGGACAAGACTCTCAACCTATGGAGGCTACTACTTGAAACAAGGAAAAGGAGTGGATGTGGTTATGGATTTTAGGGAAATGACCTTGCAATACAACCTCTGGTCCTAAACTAATTGTTTGAGGACAAGCAATATCATAGTTAGGGGAAATGATGAGACTAAATATTAGCTAGTTTTCTATTATTGTAGTTCATCCTTTTAGAAATTTCCAGTTACTCATTTTATATACATTCCTAAACATCTATATTTTTTATGTCTCCCATGCAACTTGAACCAAATTTTGATGTATGGAATTATGATTATGATATGATGGTAATTGCATAATTAGATGTGTGAATATGTATGAAATGTAGTGTGGATCTATGTTTAATTTACAGTTATTAGTATTGTGTATATATTAGATGAACTCTTTGTAGCTGAAAAACCAGAGTAAGGAGAGTGTAACCCCCAACAACTAGGAGGCATAGCCCACAACCAAAGGGATTTTAGATAGAGATGCAGGGGAAATTTCAAAACAATAGTAGGGAAAATTCTAGAATAATAGGAATGCAACAATTGTAGAAGTGGAAGCACTCATTAATGAGGATGACTGTGAATCACCAAACTATTTAATAAGATAGGTGAAGGA
This sequence comes from Sequoia sempervirens, assembly GCA_007258455.2. NCBI lineage: Eukaryota > Viridiplantae > Streptophyta > Pinopsida > Cupressales > Cupressaceae > Sequoia > Sequoia sempervirens. Next base: position 76,233 of record VDFB02028477.1, read on the forward strand.
AGGAGTCTGCAATGATTGGGAAGCCAATGTACATGTTTCTGCTATGTCATTAAGGAAAAAGTTCCAGTCCTAATCATCTTCTTCCATCTTTTCAGTTATGTTTTTAGTTATGCAGATTTTGTCACTCTCTATTTCATAGGGGAGTGGTGATTTTCATTTAAGTTTTCTATTTTGAGTCCTCATTTTAATAAACCTCCCTTGAACCTATATAGTTGGCTCAGTGGTTGAGGAGTAGATATAGCGTATGGATATGTTTAGATAGATAGTTTTTCCATTTACACAAACAATACTTGTTTTTCTAGTTATGCTTTCATGAATAAGATATATCTGAAGATTCTTGTTAGATTGCGAAATCTAGTTATATACAATGAAGAGGTTTTCTGTTTATCGTTATGCTAAGTTGATTTAAGAAGTTAGATTTAAGATTATTCTATGGATACAATAACTTGAGAAAAGGCTACTCAAGGTAACTGTGCTCCACCATTAATTTTTGTTGTTACTATAGTTTCTTTCATTATTGCATTTATTTTAATCAGATTCTTCATGTTTTATATGAATGAAATCATGAATAAGATTTTGTTTTATACTTTATGTTTTTTTTGTCTCAATACATTATCCTCCAAAGTGAGAAAAGTGTTTAGAGGTTTTTAGGAGTGAGTCTAAGTTAGCAATGTTAAGGTCATTACAAAATTCAGGTTTTAATAGTGAACTAGTCACAATCTTAAGCTATAAGCACCCATAGCAATAGTTCTAGATTTAATCCTTTTTCTTTGTTTGTAGTTTAAACTTTAATTCCTTTTGCATATGTGTCAACAACCTATATTAGATGATATAGGCAGTATAGAATCTCTAGGTACACATATAGTGCCAACATCATCACAATCTTATGTTAGCCCTAGTTGATAATTAAATAGAGTCTTTACAAGGGTTTAGTAGAATGTTTAGTTAGGAACCACCTCTAAATTATGTGTCCATCACCAAGTTTACTGAGCATTAGTTGGGCCTTACACATATATCCATAACAATCATGCAATACAATAGATGAAGAATCTAGCATAGCATTAAATGTCTATAATCATCCAAAATCATCTAAAACCACATAGATTATAATAGTGCATCAAATCGATTGAATCAAAATAGAGTCAAGATGGGTATGAAAAATAATAGGTCTCACAATTTAAAAGTTTTTTAAAAAAAATTACTTGAATGTTGGTGAAGAAAATTGTAGGTTAAAAAACATTATTAGTGAAGAAAAATGAGGTTGAAAAACACACTATGTATTTCAACCTCCACATTTTTAATTAAGGATTCATAAGTTGTATTTCAAATTTATTACTTGATTCATATTTTTTGTTTCAAATTTAAGGATTCATAAATTAAAAAAGGTGAATAGTAATAGTTGAATGTTGGTAAAAAATGCAGGTTGAAAAATAAACTATCTATTCCAACATGCACAAGTTTAGTTTTATGATTCATAAGTTGTGTTTCAATTTTTTTTTTTTAATTGATTCAAATGTTTTTTTTTAAATTCTTATATTTGGAACATTTTATGAGCTATAATTGAATCTAATTTTTTTTGATTTAGAAACTTTGGATTCTTAAATTGTATAGATGAGATTTTTTTAGTTTATTATCTATAAGAAAATCATATAAATAAAAAAAACAATCTATTAAATTCAAATTATAAAATTTATTTCCAAACTATAAAAATAGAATTTAACATCTTTAATTTTTTTCCCTAAATTTACAAATTTCTATTTATGAAGCTAGTATAAAGATTGAGTTGGTTCAAAAAAACCTTACTTATGCTTTGTAAAGTCACACATGGATATCAAAGTAGGATAATAAATGTCATACCTAAATTTAAAAAGTATATTTAAATTGTGATAAGTATATTACCAAGATGCAATCTCAATCAAATGAATCCTTAAGATTGTAAGCCTCCAAACTCTATGAATATATAGATTCAAAAATTATATTATGAACCTCCAAACTTATATTTTCCCATGCTTAAAATTAAAAAAACATCAACACATATTATCCCCATATTTATTTGTATCCCCTTTCATATTATAGGTCTACATTTCCCCTTTTGATTCTTCCAACCTATAAAATAAACTTGCAAAATTATTTTTTCTCTATATTGAACATTAATCAATCTCATTGCATATTCATTATTTGTACACACGTTTATGCATGTTTTACCTTGCATATTCTATTGCTTTTATATTTTTAAATTCTATGAAATTTCCCTACCTTTCTTCTTGATTTATTTGTGTTTCTACCTTTTTGTGCTGACCCTTTATTTTTGGATCTTAAACATGAAGAAATTCCTACTAAGTCATATCATTGAGAAACTTACCAATAAAAGATGGCCATGTTCATTTCCATATCATAAAGATAGTATATCAAGAATAACACAATAAAATGTGTACTACTTAGTCTCTAATTAAAGAACCCACCCATCAATCAAAACAAATTTCACATTTCTTGTTGGCATGACTGGCCATCCCATTAACTTACATTTTAATTTTTTTCTAGAGTATCACATCTAAAAAATAAAAAATATAATAAATAATAGTAATGAATCATGTAAGTTAAATGATAATAAAACATGGTCATAATACCAATTTCTATAGAGAATAGCCACTACCAACAAGAAACATGTGAAATTATCAAAATTTTGATCAACTTAAGGATGACCTTGATCCTCTAAAAACTATGGTCCATAATCTATGTAATTTTTGCACACATTAAGGTAATAAAGAAGAAATGAAATAATTTTGAAGTTTTTTTTTACATATATTTATGTTGTATGCATTGCAGAATAATTATGTTGTAATACCACACTACCATATTTGTATGAGACAAACAACAAAATAGTGTGTGTGAATCTTACTACCAATTTTATCTAAGTTTTTGAGGATGCACATGTAATAAGTAGGAAAAAATATATATGCATAAAATCATATGGCATGTTGAGTTGTGTAGAAAGATACATTATTTTGGAGGCATATAACATTAGGGGAAGGATCTAATAGTTGAGTGCATCCTGAGTAAAAGAAAAAAGATGAGTCCATTTCTAGTGGAAGTTTCAAACTTAGAAAAAAATCGAAATTAGGCAAAAAAAAAATGAGATCCCGTTATTTAGCAAATAGGATCCTGTTTCACTTTGGGGCCTGAGCCAAAAATGGGATCTCATTTTTTGGAAATGGGATCCTGTTTCATAAAGAATTATTTAAAAAAAAAAATCAAATGGGATCCTATTTCTAAAAGTTTAAATTCTTGGCCTAATTTTTGCTATGGGTTTCAAGTCGAAAAAAAGGCTTGGGGAGTTGACCCTTAGCTTTGGACCTGCTTTGACCTACAACTTGAAGGTCATATCAGTGTTAGTAGAAAAGAGTGACTATATTCCAAATATGTATTTTTTTTTTTACAATTGGATTATTTTTTCTATTTTTCAAATAATTTTTGATGGAACTGGTCCATAAACTTGAAATATCGGGGTTTTTTAGTATTTTAATAAATTTTATTAAATATTTTTTGAAAAATGAATTATACGTCAACATTCTTTAGACAATTATTTTTAATTTGAATTTTTTTTGACAAGTTTAGGTCATCTTATGCGTGACATATACGACGATTTTTCAAAACAACAAATATGGCCAATACAAAATATTCAAAAAAAATTACAAAAAAATATCGTCAAAATTCTTCAGCGTGTTACAAATATTTTCCCAAAAGGATTAAAAAAATAAAATTATTTAGTCAAAATGGATGACATACACATGCATGGTATTGTAAAAAAAGTTACTTTTAAATAGTGGTTTTTAGACATGCCTATTAAAAATAAATTTGTAACATCTGGGTATTAAAATAAATTACATATTTGGAAACTAGACTTTGAGTACTACATTTTATGATTAGTGACTTTTTTTAATAATCCATCTCTAAGTGCTTCAAATTTTAAGGTTAAATGTGACAAATTCTGAAAATCAGGGAAAATACTTCCACTTTTTGGCCACAAAGTGGACTCAACTTCTTGCACACACCCTCCCAATAGCTAAGATAATATTTGTATATTTAAAGAACATTATATTTTTAATAATATAGTATTATTAGTTTTGATTATATGAGAAAATCAGGTTTTGAAGGGACCCGAAACCCTTTACAACCAAAGGTACAAAATGTTGCTAAAGAGATACTATAGTAAACACTAGCAGCAGCCCAAAAACCCAACACAATCGAAGAAACAAAATGCTGCATGAAAGATAAATCAATAAGCTAGCAACAATATCCAACAACAACAAAAAAACAAAAAAACAAGAAAGAAACTGAGACCCATTAGCAGGAAAGCACACAACTAATAGAAAAATAAACAAACATGACACTATTTCAAATTGCTTAAGGTATTGGCCACCTCAAGCTCCTGGCTTCTATGTATTTCAATCATGTCCAACAACTCTTTTTTCTCAGCTTCAAAGGACTTCTTCAGGTCAGCAGACCCTCTAACAATAGGGCCTTTACCATTATCTTTCACACCTTTTTTCCCTTTACCTTTGGCCGAGTGTTCCTTCTCCATTAACTCTACTAGTATTATTAGTTGTGTCATAAAGGTTGTTGGAGTTTACTATTATTACTCATATTTGAATGAAATGAGTTCATTCTAGATCAAAAAGAAATAAATCATGTGATCACATGAACCCACCAACAAAATGTCTTAATGAACACTAATAGGTTTAACTTTTGTGGGGATCTTTTATGACACCTCGAAAAAAGCATGTTGATGTGGCCTCATATTGATAATTTGGACCTAAAGCCTTAGGTTTAAGTAGTGAACTTTTTGATTAAGTTGCTATAATTTTTTTGTCTATCCATCTAAAATTATCATATATAATTTTGAGAGTACAAACTTAGGGTGTACAACTATTGGTTCACCTCCCTAGTATCATATAAATAGTGACCAATGATTAGAAAGGTGTGATTGGAAGGATATATAGGAAATGGACATGTGAGGGGAAATTCTAAGAAAGATAAAGAATTAAACACCTATAATTGCATGAAACACAAGTTTTCTATAGGGACAACTATTTGAATTCTAGCCATAACCATGAACTAAAAATAAACTATGAGATATAAGATGTGAGAAAAATTGACTAAATTAGTTATGGGAAAATTTAAAGTACACCATGTATTAGTCTAAATATTTTTTATTATGTGTATATGCTTTTGGATTGAACCATTTTTATTTATGCATGATGGACCTAGTTTTCCACATCCACACATATTAGGCATGAACATCCTCAATTACATTAGTCACTTCAATGGGATGTAGGTGCTCTCTTCATGTATCAATTGAGGGCTTAATTTATGCTCAAGTAAAATGTCAATTCTAAGAAAATTCTAAGTGATGTTAATTGTGTCATTTGCATAGGAGCACTAGGTTGTCTGTGTCATTTAAAATAAATAAAAATTCAACAAGCTTTGTTATGGAACCTTCATTAAATTTATTTGATCAATAGAAAATTTAATTTGCTTGAAAATGGACACTATTGTGCTAGAGTTAATCAACCATGTTATATGTTTGTACATCTAGGTCTCTAATGGGTGCAAGTAAACCTTAAAATTCAAGTTTTCTTTGGCCAATATCTAATAGGTTAGTTTATGTAATGAAATCCTTACAAAAAATGGAAGGTTTAGTGGAAGGATTGAATAGGTCCCTTTTCTTCTCTAAACATTTCATTGTGTCATAAGAAGGTACATTTCTTGAAGACTAATCTTTGAATTAGGTAGCTAGTGTTGTAAGGATCTAGACCCAAACTAATCTCACAATAAGAAATAGAAACTCAATATATCATAAACATGGAATTTAAATGTAACAAATTCATTAGATAAATAAATTTCATAATACATCCTCATAAGTGTAGTGCATAATCTAGGTAAAAGCACATGATATATGATATACAAAATTACAACTCAAGATCTCATGCCATGAAGTCAACTAATTATACAATTTGAAAGTACAAGTATAAATAATGATATAAGAATGATATTTGAACATAATTAATATAGTCTCCAACTGCCATCGACCCTCACAATCATCTACAATTCAAGAGATGATAAAATGGCTTAGGTGATTTTCCACCCAACCACGAAGCTTACACTTCCCCAAAATTCTTCCTAATGTGAATAATACCTGACCCTACATGAAATACCTAGAAACCTGGAAACAATAAGTATGAGGTCATCCCAATGCAACCTAATATATCTACATGAATTTATATCATGAACATGCAATATCCTACTATTAGGATATGACAGATAATCATATAAATAAATTTTCTAGGTAACATTCATCTATTTCAATGAAAACATGGCTTTGGCCAAAGTACTAGAATAAACCTAAAGATCTTGAAAAGAGGATTGACCTTCTCTATTAGTCCATATTCGACACCCTATCTTGGAAGGTCAACCCAATTCACAATAGAAGACAATAACATGCATAATGTTCATAAAATAAATTAAATATTTTCCTTAAATACAAATTAATCTTTCAATGAAATGGATATATATACTATTCAATGTATATCTTTACAACAAAGTATCATGACACCATATGGAAAAATAGTTCAAATCACAATTTTAAAAACATTCATTTGAATAGAATGGAAATAATTGAATTCTTTATGTTTAATGCTATCAATCATTTCATTTTTGTAGATTTATGTTGTTGGTGCACTTAAGAAAGATATATTTTATTAGTGAATTCAAATTAGTAACCCAAAGAAATGTGGTCGCATGGGATGGAAGTAGGTCATGGACAATTTTTTTTAATCAAAAGTCATTAGACACTTTAACGCAAACGCAATCGATACAAATTTTCCAACACCAATATGGGAGATTTAGATTATTTATTGAAACATAAAAAGGAGAAAACATTCACATAAATGTATGTAAAGAAGTGAAGGTTTAAGTAAAGGTGTTCAAAGATGTCAAGAGATGTGGACTCACAATTAACAAATGAATACATGATATGCACACATTGGTTTAAGAATTTCCATCGCATGGCAGGAAGGTCAACTCTATGGTAAGCTTCCGAGTCTTTTAAAATTTGACCTACTGTCATACCATAGCTGCCGCACCATATAAAAAAACTTATGGAGTTCATTTAAATTCACCAAAAAATATGAATTGGGCTGTGCTAATTTGAGGCATGGGGCACCTTAATCACTACTATATTGTGTATTGTATTGAAGAATTTAGCAAGGCTTAAAAACTACAAGAGATCCATAAGGGAGGTCAATTCTATGATCTATATTTATAAAAAATCATCCTAACACAGGTTTATGCCACAAAATCACCATTATTATAAACTATCGGCCAATTATTTAGTATATTTCTACCTAGCTAGGGGTCACGAGCACCAAACTATGAGAGCATGAAAAACAATAAGGTGACTAGACTGGTTGGGCACATGAACAAAGAAGTCGTAATCATTAGTACATGAAGGAAACTACTTTCAGATGTTGGAAAAATTAGATCATGAGTATCTATGGAGATATCATAAGATCAGCGTGGTAAAAGGGGGCCTTTGGTTTCTACCATACTAATAATTTATCAAGTGGCTAGGATACTTCTATTTTAGCCATGTTCTCACCTTCAACACATTCCTACACTCATTCACACTCATATTTATGTCAATAGGTTAGTCCATAAAACCATAGCTGAAACATGTGCACACAAAATATCATCTCCATTTCTATTTCAATTTTAATTATTTAAAATAACATCTAATTTAAAAACACATTTATCCATAATCAAATAGTCATAAGATAATCAACCAATAGTCTCAATATGTTTCGTTTATTCATTAATTAAGTTTATGCAAGAAAAAATGAGATGTGACATTCTTCCCCACTAGGAAGAGACATCGTCTCGATGTCTTATTAGACACTGTAATGTCATAAAATTGTACATTGTGACAATTTCACATTTGTGCATTTGCCCTCGCATTTATGGTGCCTAGCTGCCTTTATGACAAGAACCTTATGAGTCAGAATTTCACGATTTCAACTCCATAAGGGGCAATGATGAAACAAAAATAGTCCTCTACCTCATTTCTTGCAAAGTTATGAGTTGGAAACTTGTACGATGCACAAACGTCTACACAGTGTGGTGCTAGCATCCCCGAGCTTTACAAGTTCAAATGAGGAATCTCAAGAATCTTTGCCCATGAAACATGTCATCATGGTAGAATTCCATGTGTAACGACTCTTTCCACTCATATAACTTAAAAAACTCTCATTTTCACTCTCATTTGCAAGAATTCTCACTCTCTCTCACTCCAACTTGCTCCTCTCTTCTACATCACGATTCTACAACAAAGCTCTGCTGGATTGAAGTCTCACCAACAACCAAAGATATTTTTCAAGCACTCAAAATCACACCTTTCAAGCCAAGAGGGAGCCATAGACTGTTGATATTGCTCTCTTGTTCTCTTGTCTATTTTCTAGCATATTTTATTGTGTCTATTTATCTCATGATACAAGTTCTCCTCCATAGCGAGGTTTTCTTTTATCACTCAATTTTCTACTTCGTGATACAGGTTCTCCTCCATCATGGGGTTTTCTTTTATCACTCATTGTGTCTACTTTACTTTGTGTTTTTATACTCTCTATCTATTTGGCTATCCGTGGAGGTGGAAACACCAAAATGGGGGTTTGACTGAGGCAAGCCCCTTAAAAAAACCCCAACATTTTCCTCTTTTTTCTTGTGTGCAGGCTGTTCATGTGGAGCTTTGTGAAAGGCCTTATAGCATTGGACTTCCCATGAGTTGAAAATTCTCTTATGTGCCATTTCCTTTCATTCTTGTATTTTGTTAATTAATTAGAATAGACATACCTCTGGTTTTGAATAGCTAGTAAATTCCTTGAGTTATGTGCACAAAGTTTAGTTCTCTGTCCATACAATATGCCAACATTTCCTTGAGATGATAGTGCACCACACGTTGTCATCCCACTCTCACACAAACTTCCTTTAGCTATGAGCTTGTCCTCTTGTCCCAAAAATCTCTACAATATGCTCTTTTGGTCCCTGAGGTCCTTTATCTGTGATAGTTCTAGAAGCTCTATTTTAAATATGTTTTTCAATCTCTTTCATCTCAAACCTCCATCACATGAGTTCATGCCATTTGAGGTGATTGAGGGAAATTTTCTCTCTTTAGACC
>VDFB02028478.1:0-28138 GCA_007258455.2 Sequoia sempervirens
TAAGGAAGAAGTGGTAGGAACACACAACCCATTTTCAAAGTCACTTGAGTCAACATGAACCAAAAAAAGTTTCTTTGTGTCATCTATACTCCAACTAAGAAAATGAAAGCATAAAACTAAGAAAGGAAAGCAAAATCATGAAATGTGGCAAGTAGCAAGAGGAATATGTGATGATATCTATACAATAAAGTTAAATCCTATCATGTGTATCTAGAATATGCTATGCTATAATCAATTAATATTATAAGGATCCTCATCATACAAGTCAATATGATTATTCTCATCATGTATCATCTATGTGGTACAAGCTTAGATAAATCATTTGGCTTACTTGTGCATGTAAGCTATGAAGACTGTGTTCTAAAATTTGTTATGATATAACATGTGTATGCTACTCTATGTAGTTAACTCTCTAAATTTGTTTGGTTTTATTTGTGAATAATGATCACCAACAATTCTATCTTATTTTCTCCCATTATCCATATTTTATAAAGTTCAAGAAATTATATTCAAACAAAAGAGGATAATTTAATAATTTTTACTTATGTTTGCATAAAATGGAACATAAATCTGAAAATGAGTGATGAACCATATAAGATACTTGGCTTTTGAAGATTAGGAATAAACCATCCATAATTATATCTTGAATTTCATCATCATCTAAAGTATAATTCATGATGATAGCTAATGCTTGAATTTCAATAAGTACACTAGAATTAAGATTTTGAAGGTCCAAAATTAGGGGTTCAAGGAATAGGATGCTAGGATGCAAGGGGAAGAATTTTTTTTCTTTCCTAGGAAGGTGGAACTATGGGACATAAAGGATTGGGATCCTTATTTTTTTGTAAGATGAGAATTTAGCATTATAAACTCTAAAGATCTAGGGAATAAAAGGAATGAGAAGTAGAGATCAAGGATGGACTTGATATTGATAGTAAAGTGCTAAATCCTATCAAGGTTTGAGGGACAAGTTTCCAAGATAAAAACATCTTTTTGTAGGATGTTAGGGAAAATTCTACAAACCTACCACATATTGAAGATTGAGAAGGGAAATTGGGATGCCATGAGAACCATAATTCAAGACAACCAAGTTCATTAGAGGATAAGCAAGGAAGGAAGCAAAAAATTGGAAGTATAAAGGAGAGAAGGGATTAGGTATATAGGGAACATGATGCTCAATGTTAGTGTACATATGTACTTTTCCTAAGTAGTTAATTAGTGGAGTCCTATTTACACGTTAAGTCCATTTAGGTCCTGGGAATATTTAAGTTGTTTAGATAAGACTTTAGCTTTTTATCTTTTATTAAATATTAGAGGCCTAGGTCATTTAATGAATCTCCACTCATTTAATAATGACACTAGTCATTTAATGTTTGATACTTCATCATACCTTGTCTATATAAGCAAGGTAATTGTATACTTTTGTAATATACCTCATCATCATATTTGATAGATCTTAATATCAAGCAATCATATTTCTTGCATACTGTCTTGTAGAAGGTTTTCATTGTTTTTGCAAGTGGTCTTTGGATAGAGCTAATTTTCTATTCCTAAATGGCATTAGAGCACGACCTTGAAAATTCCTTCTTAGATTTGAGAGTAGAGTTATTGCCAATGAGGGATCTTTGTGGATTTTAGCAAGGTTGAGTATGATCTTCCCTTGCACTCAATGGTGATATGGGTAGGGATAAATTTAAGAAACTACTTGGGAAAAGGTATAAAAACCTAGAAAATATTATATTATTCTTGAAAAAATATAAAATTTATTGGCTATTTTTTCAACGGAAAAAATATAAATTAAATTGAAGAATCTTTTGTAATTGCTAGAAGTTTTTAGAAAATCTTGGTGAATGATACTCTTATTGAAACCAATAGAATATTTTCATTGGTGAATTAAACTTGTTTTCAAACCAATAAAATATTTTTGTTAGCACATTAAACCTGAGATCAAACCAATAAAATATTTTTGTTGGCAAATTAAGTTTGTACTTAAACCAATAAAATATTTTTGTTGGAAAATTAAACTTGTATTCAAACCAATAGAATATTTTACTAGCGAATTAAACTTGTATATGAAAAAAAATCACAATTTAGGTGGCAAAAATATCAAATGTTAAATTATAATGATTAAGTTAGTTAACAAATTTATGTTGTGATCAAAAGTGTGGAAAGTTCATTGTGAGTCGATACTGATAATAATTAAGGTACAAAAAGACATTTAGTTCTCATTTCTTTTCAATGCTTCAAAGTACTCTACCTGAAGCCAGATGTCAGTATATAAATTAACGAGTTATATTATTTAATAAATTAATATAGCGTTAATATACTCAAAAAATTAAAATTCATGTACAAAACTATTTCACTGTTTGATGGATGTTTGGTGGACGACTGTAGTTTCATTTTAGAATGAAATGTCTGGAGCACTAGACTTGTGAACTCAAACCTGTGGAATAATCCTAGAGTCATTAGATTTATAAAGATCAACATTTGACCTTTAGTTCACATGTGTTATAAAATCACTTAAATTCATGGCTCATTTTTTACAAAATAACATTGTCACATCAACATGTGTGTCTTGTGATGAATTAAATGATGAATTGTTGAGTATTGATGTCTTCATTCCATATATACTTCACAAACTTGATGTTATTCATACCATTTATAACATTTAATTTTTAATTCTCTCTTCTCTTTTTATTGGGATATTATGTATTCTTCATGGCATGTTATGCTACCCAAATATTTTTTGGGAGAAAAGAAGCGACAATCAATACAATAGAGAAAAGTTGGGTAGGGTATTCACTATTCCTTTTGTGCCTATTGAGGAGGCTATCAAAACAATTCTAGGTAGGGAATGACTTCCAAACAACCCCCACGCTCTATTTTATGAGGTAGCTTTTGCTTTCTTTTCCAATTGAATAGAAATTTTGATGGATAAAGAGTTGGTGAAGATGTTGATGATATATTATTTTCAGCCTTTCGTTTACTCTCTTTTTTCATTGGAGTTGGCACTTGAGCATTATATTTTTGAATTTGCGTTACCCCCTATTGGTGGAATCTTTTCTAAAGTTGAACTAGCTTCTTCTATAGTGCAAACTCTTTCCCTCGTTGTTATGAAGTATGGTCTAGTCTATGATACAACAAATGAATCATTGTTGAGTCTGGAGTTTTCGAGGAAGTATTTGGGTGATGCCATTTTCATCTTTTCTCTTATGTTTTTCAATTGAATTCACCTTCTACTCAAGCACCCAGTTAAGGGCCTCCATGGACCATCATGATCCTTCGTTGTCAGTCTCCTATACTAATGCTAGCTCATGTGGAAGTTGCTAATGATTTTTTTGTAAATAAAAAATTGTATAGATATTTTTTATATTTAATATATATACAATGGATTTTCCACCTTGAGCATTAAAAAAAAAACATGAAGCCTTGGTTTAAAATGAAAGAAGTGATTTTTGAAGACTTTTTGTATGATTCATTTTTTATGTAACATGTCAATTGTTCAAGCAAGTAAATTTTCTAAGTTTTCACTTTCAAGTAAATAAACTATGTTTCTTAACCATTGCTATTAAAATTTTCTTTTCCAAAAGACAACAAGTGAACATAGATGTCATGAAAAATTCCAAATTTGATTTCATTTCCAATATATTATTCCACATGTTACAATATTTCCAAAGATTCTATACAAAGAAAATACATAGCTCAACCAAGCTTCAAAATAATAGATATAGATGGTCTAGGAATCTCCTTTTGAATCTTGGTTTCCAGTTGAGGAGGAGAGGCATCACTCAAGCACTTTTCTGCCAACCATGGACTCAAATGTGGTCCCTCGCACATCTATTATTGGATACATGGCCCTTCCCTTCGACGAAGATATTGGTGGAGTAACCTCGTTAAGAAAACTAATCTGAGCTTAGTGATGTGCCCTACATAACTAGAACTTATAGACACTACAGTCCTGAACTAGCATGCATAAAATGATCATGGTGAACTGACAACTTGGAGCCAAGGAAATCACACTAATTTAGCCAAATTATTCTCACTCATTAATTCAAGTGATAGTCATCCTATTCACATACACTACTCTAGCTCAATTTGACTTTAGACCATTATAATATATGCATAGGTAGTTTCCTTCAATAGGTAGTCATTAACCTAAGAAATAACCTATTCCCTTTTCCCAAAACTCAATGGTATCTCTACCAATAAATCATAAGCAAAAGCACAAGTTATCCCCCCTCTTCAATGGATATTTTAATCCAAAGTATAACATATGAGCATTCTAATTCTACTAATTCACTTTGCATAAAATAACTTAACAAGCCATTTCCATTTTGGCAATCCTAGTATGTAAATTAATCACTCCTTAATATGGAGTAAGTACAAACACTTATAAGGAATTCATATCAATAAGTCTTTTCATTTCCTATAAGCAAACATATTATAACTCTATTTCAAACAAACAAATGCAATTTTCAATTTAAACACACAAGGTAAATAATCTTTTAGATAAAATATAAAACATGGAGAAGAGAATATCATGCTTGGTATTCGCTTATTCCAATTGACTCGCTGGATCTCAAGCTTGACTTCCTATTAAAATCAACTTAGCAACAAATCTCTCACAATTTCTCTCACTAAAGCTTCCTCACAAAAACTCTCAGCAAAATAAGAATCTCCCAATGAAAATACAATAGATTGGAGCAATGTAATGATGCATAGAAGAAGTGTATCCAAATGAGGTGAGAATGCCTCATATTTATACCCAAAAACCAACATCTATAGGCTACAAACAAGGTTTATGATATGACACTTCTCAGCCTAATACCATTGACTCAAATGATTAACAAAAAGGTGGTGGATTCCTTTCACATTACTCATCAAAGCTATCCAGCAGGTTGATTCTTCTCTTGCCAATAGCAAGTTGACCGATTCATACTTGCACATGTTCAATATAGGAAATCGACTTGCAGGATTGAAAGACTTCTAATGAGTTTCTAAGTTCATATTATGGCACCAACAATTCACCCCATTCCCTATTATCAAGCTTGTTGTTTGCATGGAAGAGTTAGTCAATACTCAGTATGTTGTGTTTTGCATTTTATTATGTTGACTCGGTCATGTTAAAGAATTTGACACATTGCAATGAATCGACTATCTTTCAAGGCGTCACTTTACTCATTGTAACATGCCTAAAATACTTACCACATCCTTTAATACGTAGCACTTTATGTGCTTTGCATATTAACTATATGCTATGCACATATGATAATAGCTTATGCGTTTTAGACTTCAACTTATACATTTTCATCGCTTAATAGCATTTATATTAAATGTGGGTACATACATTATAATTATATTCATTAAAACAACACAACTTGCAATGAATAAAGCTTCCAAAGCTTTTCATGCGCTTAACAATAATCCTGCACTATAGTATAAGCGCTATGTATTTTCATTTAAATCGGCCTACCCAAATATATATATATATTCCTTGGTAATATGATATTTTAACTAATCCATTCAACGTCCAAATGACTATGATCATGTGATTGTATTCACAAATAACATCGTATTAAAATATCTATATACATATATGCATATCTATACATATATCGACATACTCGTATGGACATCCCATTATGTCGACACATACATGTATATCGACGTGTGTATATATATGCATATATGCATATACCTCAAATACACATTTGATTACACAATCAATCACATATACTTGCTTATCCTACTAATGGACATATATACATATATATGTACATGTCTTATTGTCCTTTCGATATCCCCATGCCCATGAGCATTCATAGGTACATCTACCTACGTCTACTCATGTGCATATTAACTCACATGTATGGGTTATCATCAACATGCACATGTATACCTATATATACATACCACATACATATATATCACATCAATCAAGTACAATAATACAAAGAAGAACTCACATGCACCAAGCACTAACACAATCCAAGAATGTTCTTAATAGAAATCAAGATCCTTTATAATGCAAATACATCATACTAAAGGATGACTTACCAATTCCAAAAACTATGACTTGACTCAACAATTCTATGGTGAGTGTGTGTGTGTAAGCTTAGTTAAGTTTCGTTACAAGTTACCCGACCAAGTTCTTCTCTTGAGTGATACTTCCCTTAGCTTTCAAAGGATTGACTATGAACCTACATCCAACTTAACACATTTTCATGGTAGTCATCCATTCATCAAAAAAAAGCATTTATGCATTTTATAGTTAGAATATCAAACTCACTAACCATTCATTCCAGTTATCCATTCCATTATATAACATCAAATGAAATATACATTCATTCATATTTTTCCAATGATTTAGATAAACAAAGTGCAACCATATATATATTTCCAATCATAATCCAAATACATTCGAATATGCAATAATTTACCCTATCATAGTAATAGTAAATAGGTAAACACACAACGAGGTGTAACATGTTCACTTTATAACATGTATTAGTCATAATTGTCAAGAAAATATATTAAAAAAATTGAAATATTTTTAACAATAATACACAAACTATTAAGGTAGAAAATAAATTATATTTTATATAGAAGCCTAAAAAGACATTAGTATTTTTCATCATTAATATCCTAAAAATAAATTGGCATTTTTCATTATTAATATCCTAAAAAATTGAAATTATCCTTTTGTTTCAAGTTGCACTCTGATGCCAATTGCCATGTGTGCTCAAAATATTCAAATTAATGTACAAAAATATTTCACTATTTGATGAATGTTCAATGGATGGCTATAGTTGCATTCTAAAATGAAATGTCTAGAGCAATATACTTGCAAACTCAACCTCCAAAATTACCCTGGAGCTGTTTGATTTACAAATATCAATGTTTGACCTTTTATTCATGTGTGATATTAAAACACTTGTAATTTTTTTTATGTGCAAGGTCTATTTATTAAATCCCATCTTATGAAAAAAATGTTTTTCCTTAGGAGATCACTCTTAGTTTGACAACGGTAGCACTATTGAAATTATTCTATTTTTGTAAGTTATGTTCTTGTGCTCTAATGCCATGTGTATTTTCATGATGTTCTTAATTTAATGTGTCAGTGCAAAATATTCAAAAAATAAGAAATAATATCTTTTGATTTGAAGCAAGCAAAATTTATTGAGTTGATAACTTGAAATTAAAAATTGCATGAGGTACTCTACATGAAGCTAGTTGTCAATTGAAATAATATTTGCAATAGATTTCATATCATTTGAATGCTTGATGTACTCTCAAGTATAGTTTGCATGTAGTCGAATGTCAATCAAAATTACATTCTTAGTGGTTCTCCCATGTGTTGACGATGCCTCCAAAAAAGAATTATACCTCACACTAGTAAATGCCATAAATAGTGATGCAGGAGCATCTAGGGTGTAAGATCAATCTTTCATCACCCAAAAAATAATGTTTCTTTTCAATAAGGGCTAAATTTAGCATGGTTACTATTTTTGTAAGTTTGCATTTATGCACAGTTGGACATGAAATCTTACACAAACCTCCAGAATGTTAAATTGAAGCCAATGACGAAGAAATCACTTCAATACCATTTGTCATTTGAGAGATATTAAAATTTTAATTTTTGAAAATCCTAGTAAAATCTTTGGAGTCAATTTTGAGGCACTTAGAGGCTCCGGATGGGCCTAAAAATTGGTGGAAAATGAAAGTAGTTGGCCTTTTGGCCTTATTATCCAGCGGAATATTTCTCGAGAGCTTTCTGAAAAGGTATTATAATAGAAAATCCACAGTCAGATCAAAATTTATGACCCTGCCAAGTTGTACTACCAAAAATAATAAAATTTCAAAATATCTTCGTGAGGAAGTTACACTTTCCAGAAGATTCTAGGGTGGCTACACCTTCCAAATAAAGGATGTAAAGGGGGACTACAAAAAGGAGGTGAGAGCAGCATAGATGGTGGCTCTGATTTGCATACTTGCATATTTATGTAATCAGAAAGCCCATGTGATGGAAAATATAATGATGTAATTTCATTTTCATTTCAGTGATAATAGAAAATATTTCCTTTCCTTCTTGCACTTTGTTTGTGCTATTATCTATTGTTTTTGTGAGTTTTAGATTATAAGGGGAGTGTCCATCAAATAGGGGTCATGAGTTCAACTAAAATAATTCTTAAGTCCATAAAATGGTATTACTTTTGAGTGCAATATTTTGAATTCTAATAATTATTTTTATTTTGTGAGTTTAATAAGGAATAAGATGATTTTGTGGTATTATTATGGATACTCTAAATTCTCCTACCTCCAATTATGTAGTTTCATAGTAAAAGAGAGAACAATTTCCTTCAAGTTCAGAATGAGTGGAATTGGAAAGAAGTTGAGAAATTTTTTGAACTAGGATGAGAAGCTTTGGTGGAGATAAGTGCTTTCATAGATAGTGCGGCCATAGATGTCATTTAATATTGTTTGCATGGAAACCCATTGATTTCTCATACTCCATTTTGATAGAGGTCCTCAAAGAGGAACTGTGGACTTTCAAAATCATTTTGGGCTTGGAGTTTTCTAAAGAGAGTGGGAGAAAATTTATTACCCCTTACCTTCTACATAATTTTAGTTGGTACCCAATATAGGTACATTTTCTATGTTCACTGCTTCCCTTTCCCTAGCATGGTCAACAAGCCCTGTGGATTTTCAAAGTCATTCTAGGCTATCCTAGTGGCTTGGAGATATTCTTTGAAATCCAACGATCCCAACCATGGGCAGCAAGCCTTGTGGTTTGAGAATATGATATGAATCCTATAACACCACTACCATACTACCAATACCATCTTAATATCAATGTGTCTGATGTAAAAGTGGCATGTGTCATTTATACAAGAGCTTGCATGCTCTACTCATCTTTAAAAAGCTATGTAACATTGTAATTCAATTATAATAAATTAAATGGTTGTGTTATTCTTCGTTACTCATTTACAATAAAGAATTATTTGTGTGTGTTTAGTGTCTATTCAAATTACAAGTAGCTAGAATTAATGTTATTACTTATTAGCACTTTTTTATGTTTTCTCATTGATTGATGGCTCCAATATCCCAATCACCTAAGTGTTTATTCATGGATTTTGTTTTGTTTTCCAACCGACCACCTTTTACCACTTACCGATTCTATATCCTAGTGCACATTAAAAAATCTTTAAAATACATGTTTAAATTAATGAATTAAGCAATTTTATTATTTGTGGCCCCCACTCAAGACACCTATCACCTTTTTATTCTAGCACTAAATCCCTTTTGCACCACAATTTTTAATGCCTAATGCAATTTTTATATCATAAGATTATTGACCCCCTTTATTATTTCAAAGTGATTGTGGAGGGAATGAAATTGCATCAAAGGTAAAATAACACAAATAACATGAATTCAAATGTAAAACACAAGTTACACCTTCAATAATCCTCCATGCATTGAGCTCAAGAGTGCACCCAAGTATTGAATATTTTCTAAAGTGATTGGAATGTGATTGCTCATAGCTCTTGAAGCATAACCTTAGCATAAGAGATGTGTTGAAAATGGGGTGAGAGGCCTCCCATTTATAGAAATCAGAGGGGATAAATCAAGGGCCAAGATTGAATGGTTGATGAATGGATAGGATGTTTAAAGTATGAAGAATTTGTTGCAAGGTGTTTTCATTGATGTCAACTGGTCAATTGGTTATCAACTGGCTAGTATTGTCATTAGTATCATGGACGCAAGTTATTGGATGTATATGTCGAGGATATTGAGAAAATTGTATTGAAGAAACATTGCAGGTGTTCAGTGGTTGCTCTAGGTTTTGGTCCAAGATTTGCTTCTATGTGTGTGTGGTTTAGATATGTTGATTATGGTTGTTTGAAGCTGTTATATCCAAATTTTTGGTTTTTGATTCATTGTACAGTGCAAGTTATGTTCACTAGTTGTGAACTATGGTTTTATGTGTATTTGGCTAAGGTCCACGAGAAATGTTGTTGGTCTAGATTTCTCTTTGGTTAAGTATTATGACTTTCATTTTTAGATTTAAGTTGTTATTATCATGTTGAAGATAATTTTGGCATCTGGAAGGATCGTGCTTAATTGTTTTGTGTTTTACATTGGTTTGGTTGACCTTGTGTTAAACACTATCTTTTGAATTGATGAAATGTGTTGGGAGCCATTTGGGTCCTCATCAAGTGTGTGTTTGGGTCGCCCTCATTCTAATTCCACCTTAGATGTTTTTGCGCCAACCTAATTTGAATTTAATGATGGATGGCCGACTTTAGATATGTTTCAAAGTTGAAGATAGTATAAATACAAGATGAGTTAGTGGTGAAAGTGGAACAAAAGAGATAAGTGCAAAGAAATAGAGAAGATAGATGTGAAGCAGGTGTGAATCAAGTGGATGAATGTTTGAGTGTGGAAAATCAGTACGAAGTCTAAATGTTGAGTTTCTGGATGTAGTGAGCTAAAGGTGGACTCTATTATTCATGCATGTCTGCAAGTGGTTGAGAAAATTGTGGTGGATTTCTCTGTTGCATTGAGATTGTCTTCTCTCTGTAGCATATCTCTTCTATCTTCTTTGTATCTCTGTGGCAGTGAGCCCTCTAGGTGGTTAGCCCTATTGGACAATGAGTCTTTGTTTTGGTAGTGAGCTTTTTTCTTAGGCAGTGAGCCTTTTGTAATCAGTTTTGATATTCTTTATAGTGTGAGTTAATCCTCGCCGTGGTTTTTTCCTCATTGGGTTATCCACATAAATCTAGTGTTATTGTGTCTATGTGGGCTTTTAGTTTCTTCACTTGCATTTAATGTTTAATCATTTTAGTATAGTTAAGAATTGTCATTGATCTAAGTTTTGGTGAATATTATTGTTGTCATGAAAACTTGCAACCTTTTGCTTAGCTATTAACTCAAAAAGTTTGTGACACATGGGAACATTCCCATACTGTGGGTATCCTATAATGAGAATGAACCTCCAGAAAAAGGGTTGGATCCCCTTGATATCTCACCTAAAATGGTCTACTAATGTCTTTGCAAAGAAAAGAGTAAGGAGGAAAAACCATATAAAATGAAATATAATCCTAAAGGTGATGCACCAAATAACTTAATGAACTCTACTCAAATGGCAACACATAGAAAAAATAGTAATAAAACCTATCTTTGCACAACTCAAAAGCCCATAAAACTTTGCATCAATAATTTATAAGAAGGCTCAATACTCACAAACTTAGTAGGAGAAAGGATGTTTTCCCACAACTTAAGACTGATTATGTTATAAGCACAACTTATAACCTACAAATATATGTAACTTTGCATAAAGGTACTACCATGAGATGCAATCATAAGGAAAAAATAAATCACATAAAACTATACCAATCACTAAGTACACAGTTTCAGAAAAAATGAGAAGGAAAACTGCTTCATATTACTCTCCAAAAGGTGTTGCAATGTTGT
Source organism: Sequoia sempervirens (assembly GCA_007258455.2). Lineage (NCBI taxonomy): Eukaryota > Viridiplantae > Streptophyta > Pinopsida > Cupressales > Cupressaceae > Sequoia > Sequoia sempervirens. Next base: position 11,476 of record VDFB02028478.1, read on the forward strand.
ATTGATCACTAAAAATGAATTACAAACTTTTCACCTCTGCTCCAAAACTCTAAAAATTATAGCAGCATAAGATGAACTAGCAAGAACTAAAGGAAAAAGACTTAGTATTTTTCCTATATACAATAAAGGGCTCCCAAAAGCCAAGAGGAGATAACTGAAGTCAAAATATTTGGCTTCAAAGCTATTCACGAGAAATATCAAAACTACCTAAAAAAGGGGCCCACCAATGCTGCAAATTGAGCTTAAACAACTCAAAACACTATCTCATACTGCATATAACTGAAGTGTAACTCCAAATAGCTCCTAAGTGCATGTAGATGGAACTGAAAGTGAACTAAAAGTGAAAAAATCCTCCCAGAAACTCTCTCACGAACAAAAAAGGAAAGCCTCTAAATTAAAAGAGGACCCAAAACTAAAGTAAACTTAACTCATCTCATTGTAAACTCCTCCTTAAGTCATGTGTGAACAAAAGGCCCCCAAAAAATATCTTAGTTTGACTGAAAGTCACAAATAGAACTCCAAAAGGAACCCACCATCTTCAGTTCAGTTTCACTTGATTTTTTGCATGATATTGGGTAAAGGTATCAATTTGATTAAATATTGAAGATAATCAATATAATTATCTTAATATTTAATATGTTGTAGCTTTCTCCTTTACATACTACAAATTAAATACTAAGGTAATATTATCCTTAGTATTCAATTAATTTTCTATTTTTGTCTAACATCTACAAAAAATAAAAGTGGGGAAGACTCTTATATTTCAAATTTAGTGATAATTCATGTCACGGGAAAAGGCATCATTAGGTCGATTGACTATGAAAGTCATGACCATGGTGGTAATAAAAATGAAATGATTTTATTAAAATCATAAGGAAAAAATCCCTAAAGTGATTAGGGTATTGATTCAAAACATTCGAAACCATAAACATTCTTACACTTTGCATTTGGAGTTTTGTAGAGAAGATAGAGCGCCGCCATGCCTGGGTAGGGTTTTAATCTGAAACTTCCACCATTCAAGCTTGAATCTTTTGTTGTGAGGTTGAATCTTCTCAAGGATTTGATGGTAAGTTGATTTCCACCATTCTGTTGCTCTTTAACTCCATTTTGAAGCAAATTTTGGGCCTTGAGGCTGCGGCCATGAGACTTTTCTAAAGTATTTTCCTCTCTTTTTAATCTGTCAACTTTTTCATTACTCTGGACTGCCATTGAAGGGTTTCTCTGTGAATTTTGAAGCCATCTCTCTTTGCTACTTCTAAGAAATTTCTAGAGATATTCTTCCAGGAGGAACTCTAGGTAAGTCAATTTGTTACCAAAGTGCACAAAATTCTCCATTTCAAGTGTATTTTTGGCCTTCTAAATGCGTCCATGATGCTTTTTTTGATGTATTTCATTTCCTTTTTTGTTTTCTATTGATTATTTCATTACTTTGGGCCGCCATTTAAGGGTTTCTTTGAAGCTTGAATGTGGGCGTCTGTATGTATTCTCCAACATAAATTACTAGTAATTTTTTGCACCATTCAAGCCTTTGTACTATCTTTTGGCATTTTGCTGGTAAAATATGCTCTATTTGAGTCTTTGTGAGAGTGTAAATCTCCTTTTTCTTGTGAAATAAATTCATACTATAAAGGCCACCATGAAGATTCCTCTAGGTGTTTTCTTTTTTGCTTGTAGAGATTCTGGTTACAACCATGCTTTTGTAGTGATCGTTGTTGTCAATATCATCTTCTTAATGGCAAGGATTTCACTTTGTAAAAATAGAACACCATGGCACTCTTGAGACAAAAAAAATGGCCTACAATGAGCTCTTTTGTATTCTTCAATGCATCACATTTATGTTTTAATTACTCTTGTGGGAAATGTGTACTATCTCATAGTAAATGTTTCTGATTGTTTTCTCCTTGGTACTTTAAATGTGCTTATATGATCATTTTAGTGTTTTTCTCACAATGCTAACACAGTTGAGACTGACCCCCGAATGATGACATTGCTTGCCTCTTTGTATGACTGGTATGATCTTTGTCCTCAAATGGCTACCATACTCTTACATTGATGTATCTTAAAAGCTTAATTGTTGCTCCATCCTTAAAATGGTGATCATAAGATCGATAAATTTGAAATGAATGATCAGTTTTTTAGGAAAAATTGCCACTTCATCAAGTCACTCATCATTTTGTGACTGTAACTTTGGCATTTGGGATTGTAACTATCATTACTATGATGACTACACTCGCTTTTTACTATCATATCTACATTGATTGCTCACATGTGCATCGTGTATTTTGGATCAACGACCAAATGTTTGACACTCATTATTTCAAGTTTATAGAGAATCCTGAAATATGTGAACCTATCATATATGCCTATTCACTATCACTATATAACCATACTGATATGATTGAGTTTTAACATTGAATTTCCCTCTTAAATAAGCTCGATTGAGCTCATTGTTTGATAAACTCAACATGTTGGGATCAACCCTTTTGGGAGCCCCATTTTGACCCACATGTTGTAATTTGATGAACTAAAATAGCAACATTACTTTTCTTGTATCTACACATAATGCAAACATGTTTGAAAAGTATATGCATATGGCAGAGGTGTTTTTGATAATCCTTGTTTTCTTGGACATGATTGTCATGTTGTTTAATGAAAATGAGGGTCAAATTGTATGTTTATAGAGGTATGTGCATGTATGGATTAGTGACTTTTCATTGCTCTAACAACATTCCTTTTCTCAGATGTAGGCAACTTGGAGCAGCGAGGACACTGAAGTGAGTTGCAAGACAGGCGATAGATGCAGAAAGATGTAGGAAAACTCAACTAAAGACTCGTTATGCAATGATGAGTCACCCTTCCTTACATGTCCATTCCTTTGTATTAATATCTATAAATTTATAATCCTTTCTTTCATTTGTGTTAAAAAATTTAAACTCACAGCTTGTGTGAGGATTTATACACTTATTCTATCAATAAAGACTATCATTTGAAAAGATTTGTGCAATCTTTTTTCTATGTTATTTGTATCTGTGTGACTACAATATGATAGAATAGTCTTTTATTTCTTTTATGCAGAAGCTTGTAAGGTAGCAAAAAATTAAAATGTACCTGTCTTTTCATTTGATATCACTTTAGCTCTACTTGTTTGAGCTAGTTAGCTAAAATAGGTAACATTTTTGGTGACATTTGTTAAATGTTTGTCTGCTAAACATCAAAACCAGTTGCCTAGGCTTTCCATTGCGCGCAAAGTCACTTAGCCAACCTAAAAATGGTTCTAAAACAACTCTTTTCAATGTTGTAACTCAATTAGAAGAACTCAAAACAACTTGGAAATTTATTGGAAATAAAAACTCCAGAATGACAACTACCTAACTGTGCTTGCAAAGCACTTATGCAAAATGAAAATTGCATCTAATCTACTATGCAACAACACTTATTTATCTTCAAAAACTCTTGACATACCTCAAAAGCAATGCTTGAGGTGAATCCCATTGACTGGGATTGGTTCCATATCACCATCCAGCTTGGATAGTTGAAAAGAATTATGTTGTTTACATTCAAAAATGATATAAGGCCCACTCCAAAATGCATCAAACTTGGAGTTTTTTCCAGGCCTGCTTTTAAATTCATCCCATTTGAGCACTATATCACCTTCTGTGAAAGTATTTGGGGATGCCCTTTTGTCGAAAGACCTATTCATTTGAGTCTGATGTTGTTCTATCTTTCTCATGGCCTCAGCTCTAGTTTCTTCTAGCTCAACCAACTAAGCTAATCTTACTGTCATAGGCCCTTCCTCTATTATGTCCAACTAATGAGCCAAATCTAATTCTGGTAATTCAAGTGAAATAGGAAGCCTGGCTTCCTTTCCATACACAAGCATAAAAGGTGAATGCCCTGTTGACCTTTTCAAGGTAATTCTATCAGCCCATAATGTTGTTTTTAACAGTGTATGCCAGGTTCACTAGCTACCCTCCATGGTTTTCTTGATGATTATGATTATGATTAAGTTCTTATTTTTGGATTCCACTTGGGCATCGCCTTGCAGATAGTAATTGGAATATGTATTGAGATAAATCCCATTCTTGATAGCCTAATCAGAAATTTTAACACTCACAAAAGCAAGGGAATTATCTAAAATAATAGATTCTGGGATTCCAAACCTGGTAACCAACTCTTCATAATAATTCAAAACAACAAACTCATTGGCCTCTTTAAGTGTGATTGTTTCAGTCGACTTAATAAAATAATTAGTGGTTGTGAGTACCCACTTATGGCCAGCACTGGATGGAGGGTTTATAACTCCAATAAAATCTAACCCCCACATCATAAAGGGTTTTTCAACCTGAACTGATTACAAAGGTAAGGATTCCAACTTCTCTTTTCCAACAAGCAGAGCACATTCATTACACTTTCTAACCCACAAGTGCGCATCCTTAAATAAACTGGGCCAATAATAGCCACCCTTCATCACCTTAAGAGTTGTTGCTCTAAGTGAAAAATGGCCTCTAGCTGACCCCTCATGGAATTCATGCAACACTCTTTCAACTTGGTTAGGTTCAATACACTTCAACAATATTCCATTAAAATCTCTCCTTAAAAAGTGAACCATTTAGGAGCACATAAGGAATGGACTGCAAATGAAAATATCTTCTTTTAGCCCTATCCAAACCTTGAGGACACTCACCAATTTGTAGAAAATGAACCATTTCCTGCACCCAATCGGTAGCAAGAGTTGAAACAACTACTTGCCCTTCATCTTGAAATGTTAAAGCAATTTCTTGCTCATGTTCTTCACTGGTGGTAACACCATCAACAAGCCGTTCACACAGTCCCTTGCCTCTAACTAGCTTGGTAACCTTAATCTCTACATCATACTCCATTAACTTAGTTACCCAGCCAACTCTTTTATCACTTAAATCCTTGTTCAGTAAAAACTCTTTTACACCTAGATGAGCAACCATCAACATAATCTTGTTATTATAAAGCATGTGCCTAATTTTTTTCAAACTTCTTATGACAGCAAGAACATGTTTTTCTAAAAAAGAATATCTCAACTCATAATCTTTGAATCATTGATTGAAGAATGCCACAGGCTACTCAAAACCTTTGTCATTACACTATACAAGCATAGCTAAAATAGAATCAATGTTCCCGTAGGCATATAAAGTGAAGTTCTTAGAAAGATCTGGATTCAAAAGTGTAGGTGCAACTGCTAATGCTTCTTTTATGAGCTCAAAACTTCGTTTCCCTTCCTTAGTCCAGCTGAAAGGCACATTCTTTCTCAACATATGAGTTAGTGGACTTAATAAATCAGCAATATCAGTGATAAACCTCCTAACAAAGTTAATTCTACCAATAAAACTCTGTAAACCTTTCTTAAGTGCTAGTAAGGGGAGAGTTAAGATAGCACTTACTCTTTCAGGATCAATAGTGACACCATATTTAGACACCACATAGCTAAGCAATATTCCCTCATGAACAACAAATGCACACTTTTTGGGATTAACTGATATCCCAAACTCCCTACATTTCTAAAATATTTGCCTCAGGTGATTTAGATGATCCTTAACCTCTTTGGAAAAAATAGTAATGTCATCAAGGTAGACTAAGACAATCTTGTACATTAAGCCTTGAAAGGCCATATCCATGGCTTTCTGAAAGGTTTCCCCAGCATTAGACAAACTGAAGGGCATTCTCTTGTAGGCCATAGTCCCCCATTTTGTGGTGAAGGCTATTTTATACTGGTCTTCTTCTTTCACTAATATTTGATTGTAACCAAAATAACCATCTAGTAAGGAAAACCTCTTTGATCCTAAGACTACTTGAAGTATCTATTCCATGGTAGGCAAAAGATGATGGCCTTTCAAGGAAGCTCTATTTAAGTCACAAAAATCTACATAGTCTTATCTCTCCATTTTTCTTCCTTACCAGCACAAGGTTGGAAACCCATGAGGTATGCTTAATAGGAAAGATAATACTACTTTCAATTAATTTATTCAGTTCTTTCTTCATAAGAGGTTCTAACTTAGGATTCAAAGGCCTTTGTTTTTTCCTTATAGGTTTGACCTTAGGCTCAAGTTTAATGGTATGTTGAGCAAGTTGGGGATCAAAACCCTTTAAATCACTATATTCCCATGTAAATATATCATTAAATTCTTGACAAAGATGAATAAATGCATGCTTTTCTTCTATTGTACATACCTTGCCCAGTTTAAGAAGCTTTTCTTTGAAAACCTCAACTTCTTCATAGTGATCTTGTTGAACTTGTATATTGGCCTTGGGTTTTCCAACTTCATCATCAATATTGAAAATAGGCTCTAGGGTGACCAAGCCCTTTGGTATCTTATTATTTTTGAGCTGAATGATTTGGTCATCGTACTAATGTTGTAGCTTCTCTTGGTTAGCATGTGAGAACTTAGCTTCTTCCCTTAAGAAGTTCACAATCTGTTGGTCACTTTCAAATACTTGCTAGTGTATGTTATTATCAAGTATAATAGGCCTAACAAAAATCTTAATATGTTGATTAGATTTACCACTACCAATCTCTTTTGGAATATCATATTCAACTCTTACTACAGCCAGCCTATCAACATGTTTATTTTGATTTCTAGGTATGGAAACCAGATTAAATGCATCAAATCCCTCCACAAAGTCCCATATTCTATGTTTGTAAGACTTAAGTAAATAATTCTTTGTAACATTAAGTTTTCTCACCTGATTAACAACTAGTTTGTTGTCCCCATAAACTTTCAAGCTACTTATACCCTTTTTTCTTGCCCATTCCAAGCCTTGTGTAAGAGCTGTGTATTCAGCAACATTGTTAGTATATCTAAAACAAAATCTGAAGGTTGAATAGTACTTCTCACCTAATGGAGAGACAAGCATGCACCCACTAACAACACCAACTCTACTCCTTAAGCCATCAAAATACAACTCCCATACCTCATTATCTTGATGTTTACCATGTTGCTCTATTTCTTTCTCAATATTAGGCATAAAAGAGTCAATATCATGCATCATATAAACCTAAAAATCAAATTCTTTTGGCTATTCACATGTACCAATCACATGAGTTTGAGTTTCCCACTCATCTAGGAGAATATTTGGTATACCTTCGGTTTGAGTATTACCCTCTTGAACAGTGGGTTGCTTCTCTCATTCACTTGTAAACAAATTGGAATTAATAAGAGGTGGATTGTAAGGTTCAATGTGATCTTTGGCTATGGGTTCTAATTTTATAGTTACCCTAGTTCCATACCTAGTTCTAAATAGCATATGAGACCAATCAGAGGATAGGTAACCACCTATCTTGGCTATGAAATCTCTGGATAAACAAATAGAAAAAAAAGGGAGACAACTCAATGACATAGATATCTTGTGGTATTGAAAATCTTGGGTAGGCATGTAAGGTTAAGCTCATACATTTAATGACCCCTATTATATTAATACCAGTACCATCTAATTGCACTACCCCTTTTTCAAGTGGCTCATACTCAATTCCCAATTTATCAACAATCTCTTTGGGCATTACTGAACTACTAGCCCCTAATTCAATCATACAGTTGTGAACTAGATGATTTCCTATAATCAGTGACACATAAAAAGGAGGTGGTTTGGATTTAACAACTTGTTATTTATCCTTGACAGTAGTATTAGTCAGCACAACCTTTGCTTTTTCTATACTAGGCTCATTGAATATACTCAAACTTGATAAAGTTGATTGGAGTAGGTCTTTTTGGCCAAGGATACTCAAGGAATCCCATATAGACATAGGTAAATTTATTTTCTTCATATGCTCAAGAATATTGAAAGATGTAGTTGGCTTAACTTGGCCTTTGGGGGCAACAACATCACCTTTAATAGAAGTTGTCTGAACTGATGAATTGGGTTGCTCCTTTCCTACAAAAGGTTGTCCTCTTGGAAAAATTTGAACATTCTCAGCATTTGATGGGCTAGAGGTACTCTGATTCATGTTTGGTACTTGATTTAACTTTGTTTGAACTTTATCAAACTGTTGGATTTCATCTATTGCTCTCTTTTTACTGCATGTGTTAGCTGCAATTGAAGAACCAGCTTGGTTCATACCACAAAATTCCTCTCCTTTCCAGTTTAGGAATGTTGACTCATGTGTTTGTTCCTCTTGTTGTTGTACAGGAGTTTCTACAAGAACATTAGTCTGCACTGCTAGATTGTTTTGAACCATCAAGGCTTGATTAACCAGCCCATTTACACAAGTACTCTAATTGTGGGGCTGACCACATGGAAAACACCACTCATAATCCTAGACTAAATTGTTCTAGATAGGCACAAGCTCCTTAGAAGTGCTAGCAGCATTACAATTGTAAGCTTGATAAGGCCTTGAATTAGGAACAGGTCTTTAACCTTGATTATAAGGCTGATAAGGTGATCTGCTAGACTAATTTTGCTAGTAATTAGATTGAAATGGGAGTTGAAAAGGCCTAAGATTCTGACTTTGCTACTTTTTTAGATTCACTATCTCATTGCCAAAAGTTTGCAATAGGCCCTTAATTTCTTGAAATTCACGAGATTGAGCTAGGGATGTATTTTCTTGGCTATTGGGTTGGGTATCAGGTACTAGAAATGCTGGTGCAACTAGAATAATAGCTAAAGGAGGTAATTGCATTGGTATTGGTGGCTGAATTGTAGGATATATTGGCATGGGTGGACTTGGAGAAATTTTACCAGCCTATATAAGGTTGTTCTCAGCTCTGATAGCTACAACATAAGCAACTGGAAGTGAATCCCCTCCCATAGATTTAATCATAACTGAAATGTTACTATTTAAAGCTCTTAGATAATATAAAAATGCATGATCAGTAGTGGGTCTTACCGTTTGTGGAATCCTATCCCATGTTTTCTGAAAACGATGACTAAAGTCTGACATGACTTCATGAGGGGCCTTCTTGATTGTAGACAGTTGCTCCATCAATGACAAATGGTCTAATTTATCTTCAAAGAAAACTGGTTTCCTAATTCATCCCATGTTGCTATGGAATTGATGGGTAGACCTATGAACCATTATAGAGCCTTTCCTTTGAATGATGATGCCAACAACCTGAGTGCAACATTCTCCTCTATCATGTGATGAACAACACATAAGTTTGCAAAATATTTTATATGCTCAATTGGAGTAGTTCGATCTTCACCATGAAAATATGGTAGACTCTTCAAAGCAGTCATAGGAATGGCATCATGATGGATTAAATTCAATGGGATGATTTGGTCAAAAGCAACAAAACGTTGGTTTCTAACTACTGGAATCATTGTAACTGGGATTCCTACAACAGTAAAAGTTGGGGCAATAATATGGCTTCTCAAAGAAGGAGGAGTAGACTTAGTTCTTCTTGAATAAACAATGGTTTTATGAGGCTTTTGACTCTCTCTCCCTTTTCTCCTGGTTGGGGATAATTGCAAATATTCAAAAGAATAAGAACTACTTCTAGTCTATATTCTTTTCATAAGCTGAAATGCACTAATTTTACTAAACCAAAGCTCGAAGTCGCTAGGTATGCTAAGAAAATATCTCTTGAAGACTGTAACTACTATTGCACACACCAAACAGTAGTTGGAAACCTCTGATTTGAGACTAAAAAATAGCTCTTAGTCCCACCGGGTGTGCCAAAAACTATTGTCACGAAAACTTGCACCCTTTTGCTTAGCTATTAACTCAACAAGTTTGTGACACATGGGAACATTCCCAGGCTATGGGTATCCTGTAATGAGAATGAACCTCCACATAAAGGGCTGGATCCCCTTGATATCTCACCTAAAATGGTCTACTAATGTCTTTGTAGAGAAAATATTAAGGAGGAAAAAACATATAAAATGAAATCTAATCCTAAAGGTGATACACCAAATAACTTAATGAACTCTACTCAAATGGAAACACATAGAAAAAACTAGTAATAAAACCTATCTTTGCACAACTCAAAAACCCATAAAACTTTGCATCAACAATTTATAAGAAGGCTCAAACTCACAAACTTAGTAGGAGAAAGGATTTTTTCCCACAACTTAAGACTGATTATGTTATAAGCACAACTTATTGCCTACAAATATATGTAACTCTCCATAAAAATACTACCATGAGATGCAATCATAAGGAAAAAAGAAATCATATAAAACTGCACCAATCACTAAGTACACAGTTTTAGAAAGAATGAGAAGGAAAATTGCTTCATATTACTCTCCAAAAGGTGTTGCAATGTTGTATTGATCACTGAAAATGAATTACAAACTTTTCACTTCTACTCCAGAACTCTAAAAATTACAGCAACATAAGATGAACTAGCAAGAACTAAAGAAAAAAGACTAAGTATTTTTCCTATATACAATAAAGGGCTCCCAAAAGCCAAGAGGAGATAATTGAAGTAAAATATTTGGCTTCAAATCTATTCACAAGCAAAATCAAAACTGCCTGAAAAAGGGGCCCGCCAATGTTGCAAATTGAGCTTAAACTACTCAAAACTTTGTCTCATACTGCATATAACTGAAGTGTAACTACAAATATCTCTTGAGTGCATGTAGATGGAACTGAAAGTGAAAAAATTCTCCTAGAAACTCTCTCATGAACAAAAAAAGGAAAGCCTCTAAAAGAGGACCCAAAACTGAAGTAAACTTAACTCATCTCATTGCAAACTCCTCTTTAAGTCATGTGTGAACAAAAGGTCCCCAAAAAAGATCTCAGTTTGACTCAAAGTCACAAATAGAACTCCAAAAGACACTTACCATCTTCAATTCAGTTTCACTTGATTTTTTGCGTGTGGGTAAAAGTATTGTTATCAATTAGATTTGCACCCAGCTGAAAATGAAAGCTCAGCAATCTATTGACACATGGAAACATTCTTGAGTTGTGGGTAACTCATTGTGAGAACAAATCTCCAGAGTGAGTTGGTTTTCTGAAAGATGGATCCTATTCTAAATGACTCTTCTGAGAAAAGGGATAGAAGGATAACCAAAATTAAAACCTATGACTAAAAATATTTTTTTCAAAATTTGATGATAACTTAATGATGACTCCGGTTTTTCCCACAAACAGCTTTCAGTAAACAACAATGCTTCACAATTAATACATAAATGATTTGCATGAAGATTTGAATCTAAATACAACATGCAACCTGTATCTTTGAACTTTCTAGATCAAGGATTACAATTTTAGGACATAACAATGATTCTATAAACATAAATCACAATATGACATCAAACTTAAAACTACAAAATAGACACAAAATTGAGAAATAGGAATGTTGCTTTATTCAACTAAAGGAGTATGCCAAAATCTGTCTGAACAAAGTACAAAATGAGTTTACAAGCTCAAAAATGTGTAAGAGCAAGAAACTAGAATCTAAATTGAGAAGAGGAAGAAAAACTAAGTCTTCTTCAAGATATATCCCTCAAAACCCTAATCCGAGCTCAAGAAAAAAGCTCAAGAAAAGGTATCAAAACTGCCCAATAAGCTTGCACAAAAGCAAAAAAAACTCACCTTTTCATGCTCACACTGTCCAACCTCTAAAAATAGACTAAATCTTCTTTAAAAGAAAATAAAACACCTTATCTATCCAGTAGGCATCTCAAATTTGACCAAGTAAGAAAACAAGGAATCTGCTAAAAATAGCAAAGAATAAAGCAATTTATAAAAACACCGCTTTAATCTTGTTTTACATGATATGCAGATTTTCATAATTTGACTAATTTTTGCAACTAAAGATTTTGAAATCTTTTGCAAAAAAAATAATCCTTATCTCTCCAATTACAATGCTTGATTTTCACATAAAAATCATAAAATATATGAATATATTTTGTTCATATCTCCTTTCCCTTAGAAACAATTTTCCAATCTATAATTGATTTCTAAAAAATCAATCAAAACAAACAATAAGCATGAACAATGAATTGATTTCTTTAAAATCAATAAAAAGGTCTAAGACCTATCCTTATTCTTAAAGCAATCCCCTCCAAAATGTAATTGATTTTTCTCAAAATCCCTTGAAAGTAGTTAAAGGCTTCACCTAAAGGCCCTAAGTCTTCAAATAATTCATTAAACAAAACAAGACTTAGGAAAAATTTGAATCACATGAGCCTCTACATTGCTCGACCTAATCATTGGGGAAGTCGGCCTTTCAAACTTTGCATAAGGTTTGATATTAAATGCAAAAAAAAAACCTAATCTTGACTTCATTTTGCATTTGACACTTTGGAAGAACTTGCTCTGCTTGAGAGAAATGTGCTGCCATGAGAGAGGATAGGGTTTCAGCTTTGGGACTCCATTCAAGCTTTTCTATGGTTGAACCTTCGCTAGATTTGGTCTCTGCTACTCATGGTGAGCATTTAACTGTCATTTATTTGTTTTCTTGGCTCCCTCTAATGATTAAAAAACCACACTGGCCACAACTATAACATACTCTAATGTGTTTTTATATTTATATATTTCTCTCTCACTGGCCGCCATGAGAGTGGGCTCGAACTTGATGAGGAGGATTCAAGCACCATTGTTGCTATTCTTGTTGAATCTATAGGTAATAAGTTGACTCCAAACCTCCTATGGGCTTTTTTGAACCCATTTGCTCTATTTTGAACAAGATTTGGACTTAAAGTCGCGACTATGATTGTTGTTTCTGATGCATTTTTTGTATTCTTGTTGCTTTGTTTGCATCCACCTTGGAAGGCCATTATGGGAGACATTACTTAGGGCATTGTAGAGAGCTCTTCCACAGCTCTACTGCAAGCTCATAAGGTCTCTTTAGGCACTTGATGGTAAACTCTACTCTCCTTTCATTTTCATTATGTTCTACCCTTCAGAAAACTCATAAAAACTTATCTTTGTGCAAGCAAGATGATCAATAAGGAACATATCTACAAGCCATTTGTGCAGGCCGCAGCCTTAACATGTACATATTGGGTTTTCTTGTAACATTTTGGGCTAGACTCAAGACCACATCACAATATTTTGTATTTCTGGAACAACCCTCACATGGGTATATTGCATTTTGAAAGAAAACACACTTATCCTGCTATCTGGTTGAAACCCTCACATGGGTACTATTGTCAATTATATTATCTATCTTTAAAAATAAAACCCCAATGTGAGTACTCTCGAAAATGAGCAAGAATCTGTATATTTTGATATTCATGTAAAATTTAGCCTGACCCAATATGGCATTTCTTTTGACATTTTGAAATTCCTAATTTCCTCCATATGGGTATTTTTTGTTCCGAAGAATATGTCTGTCTGGGTGCATTTTTTGTTGTATTCTAGCTTGTTCATGAGAATACTGTGTAAATCTTGTTTTTTAACAAAACCCCACCATGATAATTGATATTTAAAATAAAACACACCTCTTTTTGAATTGTTGTTGAAAACTCTCATATGGATAACCCCTAACTGAGACAAAACCCTTATCTTATTGCTTCATTAAAATACCCATGTGGGTAAACTACATTTGGTGAAAATCTGTATAATTGACTTGAAACCCCAATGTGGGTATGCTAAAAGTAATGAGGAAAACTGCATTTTATGAAAACTCATGTATTTAAATTTGCAATAAACTTTTCACCTGTACAATGTATTTGGCGGATAGAGGTACTTTCCGGTTGAATTAGGAGTTGAAATTTGATTAAACCCACTGTTCATCTATAGCTTTCAGGAAGCATACTTGATTGTTATGAGTGAACAGACAACTTAATAACTTGATGGATGAACTCTATTTTACTCTTTTAGTTGTATATTTCCTTTCTTGATGAACATGATGATTGCAATCTCTATCTCAACCCACTTGTAATGTATAAGGGGTAGCATGCCAAGCTCTACCCTTGTGGGAGCCCATTTTTCTCCACATGCTTGATCTTCAAATGATAATCAACTTCATGATTTTCCCTATACTTGCACAAAGAAACAAACAATGTTAGCATAAAACAATATATGATGATGTTGATGTCTCTCTTTTAGCTCGTGTTTTTGCACTTTTCTTGATTTTTTCAGTTTATGATTAGTAGCATACTACATTATCGTTGATGGTTCATGTAGGTATATTCATAGTCAGAGCTCTAACATCCCTCTTTTCCTTCCTATAGGTCAATGGAGCTCGAAGAAGACAAATGGTGCACCACTTCTATGTCAATCATCAACACAGGAAATGATGATTATGTCTATACTTATGCAATTTTTCCTTTTATGCATCTTCCATAGTGTAGTATGTTGTTTATGATGCATTGTAACAATTACATCCATGACTTGTGTGGATATTTAATTTCATTCTCTCTACGTTTCATTTTGAAAAGAAAATGCATCTCAATGCAAGTTTGTACTATCATTTGAATTCTTGCAATCAAATGAAATGTTGTAAATATGAAAAGCATCATGAAATAAATGAAAGTAGTTGAAATGCTTTATTGTTTGTATGCTCAATTTTGTACTCCATTTGATTGCAAAACATTGAATAGCAATTCTTGAAACTCAGTTTTCTCATTTCAATGCATAACTGTCACTTATAAAATGATGAATAAGATGCAAACAACACTTAGCATATGTAGAAATAACTATATTTTCACTTTTAGATATCACAATATTTAATCAACTCCACCAATTGGTAGCAAAATTGGTAGCGATTTATCAATTTGATTAAATATTAAAGATAATCAAATGTAATTATCTTAATATTTAATATGATTTGCCTCTCTCCTTTACATACTACAAATTAAATACTAAGGTAATATTATCCTTAATATTTAATTAAGTTGCTATTTTTTGTCTAACATCTTGCAAAAAATAAAGGTGGGGAATTACATTTCAAAGCTAATGTCAAATTAGAAATTTGACTCATAAACTCACATGCTCCATACATCATTGGGTTTATTGACCTAAAGGTCAATACCATGGTGGTAATAAAAATGAAATGATTTCCTTCTAAAACAAAGTAAAAAATAATCACTTGGGAATAGGGTGAGTAAAAACACTCGAACACTAACACTTTACTCGTTTCACACTTTGCTAAGCACATTTTGGAAGAGATATGCACCACCATGGTATTGGGTTTGATGCTGGCTACCACCGAATGGGGTCTCTGTGAGCTCAATTATTCACCATTTTGTGTTGCTTATGAGAGATTTTTAAGATATTCTTCAAAAAAAATGGAAGGTAAGCTCTTTTCATATAGAAAACTAGAACTTTCTCCCTCTTTGAATCATCTTTCTGGCATATACAACCGTGCCATAGCATACTTCTGATGTATTTTTGTCTCCATGCTCTGTCAATGTTTCTTCCTGTGTTTTGTGGCCAAATCTGAGGTTCTCCTGAAGCTTGTATGGATCTTTAGAAGCGAGTTCTATGTTGCAAAACCGTCTGATTTCTCCTCAAGGTCGTGGGTAAGCTTACTTCCTTGTGATCTCTTGCTTTTATGGCTTCTTAATAAGCTCATGGATGTATTTTGTTTTTGATTCTGGACCTTCAAATACTTACAGGCCATGGTTGTATATGCTTATTTCCTGTAGTCTCCAATGATGGTCATGGATGCCATGTTGGTTATTTGCTTTTTCTCCATCTGGGTGCTTGGTTTTCTAATGACCATGGCCATAGTCCTCCACTTCTAATGTTTCTCTTAGTACCCTATGTATTTTTATGAGCCAAAATTTCCTATTGATGTCTTTCATATAAACCCCAAGTGGGTTTTAGTCATTTGTGAAAACTTCATCCTCCATTCTGACTACAAAGAAACAAGTTGGGTTTTGTGTTCATTTCTGTGAGAATGAAAGTCAAAGTTTTATTTTATGTATATATTCATAGAGGGTAAAGCTTTGTGCATCATTATTTTTGAGATAGAACCCAAGTGGTTGAATGTAAAAATTCTCAAAAGATCAACACTTCTCCATTTCTAATATTTAGCATTCTTGGTTCATGAATTGAAAAATCTTTACTCATACTTGACTGCCCTCCCTACATTTTGAAGATTTGCATCTCTATAATAGCATGAATTCCCATAAATGAGATAACATGACTGTAATCTTCAAGGACTGTCAATTCTTTTGTACTTATTGATCAATATTACTTGATAGGATCTCTATTGTCACAAATTTGTGATTTTCTGAATCTTGCATTGTCAAGCTTTTATTTATGATTGCTAATATGCCCCTTTTAGTGTCATTTTTATATTCTATCAAAGGTTGCACTATCATTATGATTGCCCATTTGTGATTCACCTTTAGATTGCTAATACTGTCCTATGACACAAAATTAGGACTGTCCCCCTTGTAAACTAAAATTTCATTAAAGGACTACCTTGGAGTCCATGTAACTGTGGATATCATTGACTCTTTATGAAGAATTTGTTCTTTACTCTTGATAGTAAGATTGATAGTTGTATATTCCTCAGAAACTCTAATCATGCATTAGTTGTCTTTTTCACATTGACATGGACAATTAGGATTGTCTTTCATCCTTTGAAATTAATGCTCTATCATGAACATCATGTCTTACTTGCTTCTCTGCCATGTGACTGCACTTTATGATTGTTTTGAGAAATTATTCATTCATTTGAGTGTGCCACATGCCCTCTTATGACATGCATTCATCATGCTACCTTTATCATGAATATTGTTTGATATATGGCTGTAAAGGCTCTGTATGAGTTTCCTATAGGTCATTGTGAAT
>VDFB02028478.1:32417-54567 GCA_007258455.2 Sequoia sempervirens
GGGGTGAATTAGTACTTAATCAATTGTTTCCATTCATTAAAAAATAACCAATTGAATCATGAAAAGAAGAACACAAAATAATGCAACCATAACACAAGATTTATGTGGAAAACCCTACAAGGGAAAAAACATGGTGAACAAGCTTCTTGGATCTACTATCCAAATCCAACATCAAAAATAAAATAGATTTTACAACAGGTATTTATGGTCTTTAACCAAAGGAAGTTCACTACTCCTTGCTCAATAAAAAACTTATAACAAAGGTTTACAAGCTCAACATACAAATTGGAATATATCACTACATTTTTTACCTTTGGCTCACTACCTATGGTACATACATCTGCTTCAATAAGTTATGTTTCCTATAGCTCACTGCCTTCAACAAACTTTCTCATTTACTGGCGCATATTCTTCTTCACAGTCTCACATGCATTCATTGTTGATCTATCAAAACTAATCTTTGGCACTTTTCATTATCAAAAGATATTATGTGAAATTTTATTTGCACATTGTCTGCTCAAAAAATTCACATAAAAATCAAATTTCTTCTCAAAATATTTGATCTTTTATTTATACCTTTTGCAACCTTTAAAAGGTTTCTACATGTCGGCTACAAACATATAATATGAGATATAAAATAATTACAATCAAGTCATCTTCAAAAAAAATTACAATAGAAAGAAATATCATGCAGTCCAAGCTGAAAGATATTTAGGACATATTCTTCATGAAACACATCTTCAAAAATAGCACACATCTAAACACTCAGTGCATGCAAGAAGACCAAGGTAGTACTGGAGCTACCAAGAAACTGTGTGGATCATTCCAAAAAAATGATATGGCATGTAACAAAACTTTTGTGCATTCCTTTTGTCATTTCAAATCAATTCATGCTAGTGCAAACACTTCATAATGATTTTAGACATAATTTTGTACAAGGGAGAATCACATACCAACTTGTGAAGCAACCAGAGAGCCCAATGATATTTCATCATGTATTACATAGCCTTTGCATACATATTTGATCCAATATATGCTAACATAGATCATTTAGACACCAATAGACTGGCCTACTAGGTTGTTGAAACATAGATAACACATTGTCATCAACAAAACCACTGGTGGTACACCAAAACATCTGAAACTTACACGAGGTAGACATACTACCTTCAGAAACATAACTCCAAAACCACAAGGTAAAGCAATATGATGCAGTGAAGTGCGAAGGCATATTGTTCTTCCTTAATAGCCATTCATACTTTGATAACACAAACACTTTGCGATAAAACTTATGCATGGATACTTGGTCTATGCATACCTTGCAACTGTGAAGAGCTATTATTCAAACTACAAGATCATATCTTCATCTGTTGAGGAATGTGGAGCATTTGACATAGCTTTTGTGAAGCCAATTTTGTGCCTTATATAGTTTGAGACCTTATCAATCAAGGCATTTTAACATCCAACCATGAACTTCAAATGATAACAGTTTACTAGTGACAATATTTTGACATCTAATCATGAACTTCAATAGATGAGACAATATTATAACATTTTGACATCCAACCATGAACTGGCCTATAAAATAAGTGCATATGGTATCAACAAAGGTTGACATCGATGACAACAAACTATCCACATATTTTCCAACAATCTCCCCGTTTATCATTGATGACAATATTTAGCATATCTTCTATTGTCTCTCCCCCTTTGACATCAAGGGAAAAGGGCAGGTGTACTTCTAAAAAATGGACTCCCCCTATCTATAAAAACTTTTACAATTCACTCCCCCTTACTCCAAATTTTCTTTTATTGACATACATAATATTATCTACTCCTCATATTTACACATCAAAAAATTACAAAACTATGTCATTAATACATACTCAACTCTGACATGAAGGAAGAATGTTCTTATAGATAGACTTCAACTAAGTCAAGGAGATTCCCCATTGTTTCTTTATAGAAGTTGTGATCTAGATTTGACTTTCCAAATGAGCATGAATGTCTTCTACTTCTTCCAAGGAGGATGGTATATGATTCTTTTGTTCAACTCCTTTTCCTTCTACCAAGAAACTTTTTAGGGATGCTAACTTTAGATTCACAACCTTCTGCAACTATTTTATTTGATTTTTTATTTGCTCCCTTTGGTCTTGCACTTGTTGTAACTGGGAGTGTAACTTCTCTACTTGTGCCCTAATGGAACCATCACTATATGTCTTGCATCGGATAATAAGTGGCATCCACATTTGTGATATGCACTTTCATGGAATTTATATTATCTAAGGCTTTTGGTGGTGGTAGGACATTTTAGATAGAACCAGTACAATACCTTTGCCTCCTCCATACACTTCTAAATGTCTTCTATGCACAATTTCAGCTTTTCATATGCCTTTGCATATTTCTAAGAGGCCTTAGATAGTCTATTGTTTGTGATTTTTAGCTAAAATTTTTTTTCAAGGAAGAATATTCCTTGAAGGAATCCTTTAGTTGTTTTATTTGTTGAGTGAGTGGTAGAGAGGAATCCCTTTTGAGATTTGGTATTTCAATTTCCAATATTTTAACTACCTCTTGCAATGTCTCGAAACTGTCTACCTGTTGCTACAAGATCTGTTCCCTTATAGAGGAGTGAAATATATCAGCAAGTTGTAACTTTTGAAATGGTGAGATATTTGGCATTTTAAATTGCACATCAAACATAGGAAATTGCAGTAATTGTGGAGCAATTGCAACACTTGCAAAGTAACTACAAAAATTGCAAAGCAATTGTAGGCTAAATTTGTTTATAATGTGCAAGAAAATATTTGATTGAGTCAATGAGGGATGTTGAAGAAAATGCCTTCGAATTTTCTTGCGTATGTGCTCTAGAAGTAGATGTGTCTTCCTTTACTTGTTGATCCTGCTAATTAGTGTTCTCTGGAGGAGAGCTATCATGCATATCATGACTAGGAGAAGAATTCTCTACACCATGTGAAACTTGTTATTCTTTCTCCTCTTGTGGAATTTTCTATTCACTATTGTGCTGAGGAGACATATGTGGTTGTTCAACATCTTCAACTTTTCTCACTTCCTCAATGATTTTGTTGATCACTTCCTCAATTTCCTTTTGTATTTTATCTTTATCTTCCTACTCCATAACCATAAGGATGTCTACTCTTTACTTTGACCTTAATTCTTGAGCTTGTTTCTGAAGTATTTATCTTTTTCTTCCTAATAAATGGAGGATTCCACTTTGTCAATTACTTCCTTTCTCAGCTCATCATCTACTTCAATGGATTTTTCTATTTTCTCCCTTAGAGCCTATACAAGACTCTCTAGAGCATTTTCTAGGATCTTACTAAGAGCCACATTGTACTTGATCATGTACATAACTATTTCCTTGTCAATAGTCTTTTTGGTCCTCAAGAGGGACTTTCGGATGCAATTCAACTATCTCTTTTAACATTCCATGACTTGTGATCCCATTAAAGATTACCTCCAATTGAAGATGCTTATGTGGAGCCACCAGAGGAGTTTTCTTATTCTTGTTCCCTTTTTCTTTAGGTTTGTAAGTGCCTTCCCCACCCTTTTCTTCTTCCTTAGTTTCTTGTGTCTCAACTTTCTTTCTCTTGGCTTGTTTCTTAGACCTTGGATGCTTCTTCTAAACAACTATAGTTTGTGCCTTTTTATGATGCAACTCTTCTCTTAGAAGTAGCTTGTGTGGATTTAGTGGGTTGCAGAGGAGTAATAATAGAAGAGGTTTATCTACTTGACCACCTTGGATTTTTCTCTACAATAGTTTCCTTAGGGTCTGAGAGAATGTTTTTTGAAGCTTGGGAAAATGTTTGAGGGGATTTCTTAGTTAGGTGAGGAATTCCTATTCTCTAAAACATTTTATCTACCCTCTTTTCATGAGTCTCTTCCACCTTCTTTTGCATCATCTTATCCATGATTTCTCTATAGGTGTCAAACCTTTTTTCCACAGGATCCTAGGCTTATTCAACAAATTTTCAACATATTATTTTACTTCAATAGGGGATACCTCATAAGGAAATTTAGGAATCCAAGAGGTTCATGGTTCCACAACTTCAATGTAACAATGATCTTTATCAACCAAAAAGGTTATCTCATCCTTCTATTTTTTGACTAGATCAAAGGGAATTCTTTCCATATCCTACATTTCTACTTGTAGGTTCTTAAAGAAACCCCAATATGTAGCATTGCAAGCTTTTCTATCATTGAATCCTCTCATATGATTTCTTATATGTGCAGCAACTGAAATGTGTTGTTGCCAGACCTTGCCTTTGAATCCAAGAAGTTCATTCAAAAAGTAGAATGTAAGGAAAATGATTAGAGACCCAAACCTAAAGTTGTATCCAATCTTCTTATTTCTCTTGAGGTTATCAAATAATTTCTCCCTCATCATTTCACATAAGTCAAAGTCCTTTCCTTCTCTAACTATCTAGTATGTCATATGAATTGTAGTACTAGTTGTGGATCCTTCCCTATTTGTGAAATATACTTTATATGCAATTCCCATGGATGAATACTTAACACTTGGATCATTGATTTCATTTATGCTTGGGGTTATTTTCTTAAACTTTGCACCAGTCAAATTTGTAACCCTTTCATTCTTCACAACTTTCATTACCAGAACAATTCCAATTGCATATAAGCTCATTAGAGTCCTAATTGCATCTTTAGTGATTTTGTATGGTTTGTCCAAATACATATATAAATGATCCTTACCCATTCAATGATGTCACAAAAATTAGGAAAATCCTTCCACACATCCAAACCTTTAGTCAACACATTTGCATACTCTAGTTTGTACTCAACATAGTCATCATCCAACAAGGTGTGTCTCAACTCCTCAAAATTTGTGTGGTCAATTTCATTTGTGGGCTATGAATATAGATCCTCACATCTTTCATATACATAGTATCAGCTGTAAATTTTGAGAACACACCATCCTTATCTACCTCCATAAATTTGAAAGGATACTTCTTATACTTCAACATTGATTTCTCAGAAACATCAACCAATTTTGGAGTAGCCATTGAAATTCCTTTTGAAACTTTAAAAGAAGGGTTTATGAGAAACTTGAAAATTCCTCTATGTACTATCACTAGGGTTTCACTGTAATTCCTCTTGAATTCATAAGATGATTTTGATGCCTTCTTCTTAGCTCCATATGCAAATTATTTTTCTTTGAATAAGCCAAGATCATGTCGATTGAAGTATAAATGATCTCATATTTTCCCTAACATTCCATAATTAATGCACCTCGTACTTGTTAGGTAAGCAACTACCAGAGTGCTATGTGATTTCACAGGGATGCACGCTCATTCCACAGACCTCCACAAACCAAGTTCTTACTCTAGACAATTGATCTATAGATTCTATCTTACTCATTAATCAATTCTTCAGACTATTTTATTCAGATCACCTTTCATGTTCTAATAATCAACATCTTACTCTCTTCGGGGGGTTGAGAGACTTTGCGGAAGATAGCTCCCCCTGAGATAATGTTATATCTCAATCAATCATGATATCTTGTGCATAATGCACAAGTTTTGTGTCATTCCTCACTTCAATATATTGCTCTTGTTTCTTTCTCCAAACCTTTGTAACTTCCTTATTTTCCTCTATCTTCTTATGTTGAGTGTGTGGCTTCCCAAAACCAATTTTACAGAATCTTGCTTTATGCCCAAAGTTATTGTACTTGTAGTAAATAATATTATATTTAGGGGCTAAACTATTTCTCCTTATTTCAGTTTTACAATCAACAACCCTATGACCACACTTATTACATGCATAAATAGCCATAAAAGGAATGAGAAACTACAACATTATGTCTTGGATGCACAAAAGAGTTCTTCATTATATAATCATTCCTTCTTGTCTTAGTTCTACAATCATTAATCTTATGACCAAACTTATTGCAAGAATAACAATAACCATGAAAGGATTGAGAGAACCTAGAAGTAGCAATTTGTTTAGGAAGAGATCTCTTGAAGCCTTTCTTGTAATGTTTTACCTTTATGAGGCCATCATCCAATTTCTTTCTTTCATATTTAAACTTTTTAAAATCTTTAGTAGAATCCTTTTTATTTTTCATTTTAGGAATGTTAGACTTTGATTTTTGACCTTCTTCAAAACCAAGACCACCCTTACCTTTTATTGATCTTTGAAAACTAATTATAATTATATGAATCTAATTGATCAAATAACATAAAATGATCAAACAAGATATAGATCAATTAAAGACACTAATCCAATTAAATTAGTCTGTCATTTCTAAAGTTATTCAAATATCATGAAAGAAACCTAAATTATAAATAAATTGAATCAATTAACAAAGAAAACTCGTAATCCCATTGTGGATTGAATGCAAATTGGAGTGTGGTGTGGATGTGGATTGCTCAATTTTCCTAATCCATTGTTGAGTTGATGCAAAATCTTGATAATTGGAGATGATTCACACAAAAATCTCTCAAATTTCTCAAGAGCGAGTGGTAAATTTAGTATATTAAGGGTGCTTTGGATGAATGTGAATGAATTTCATATAAATGGGAATTATTTATAGATTTTTGGAATGAATCAATAGTGAGGAATCAAAATGCTAATTGTTGGTGTTTCAATTAGCACCTATGGAGTGCTTATTGGAAATGGTCAACTATTGCAAGTGTTTTAGTAATTGCTCCTTCGAATTATAGAGAGGAAGATCCCTCTTTGCTGATGTTATGCATAAAAAAGTACAGTAGACTTCGGTTCCTATCCTTTTTACTCAGTGGCAAGACACAAGGGTGCACAAACACAATGCACTGTAGCTAAGTTTTTCTTTGGTTTCTGCAGATCTTAACTATGACTAAACTAGATTTTAATCTATCCTATCTCCCCAAGATAAATAGAGCATGAAGGCATAGGAGCAGGAATGGATGGTTGGATTACTTGGTCTGACCATCTCACTGGAATGAGTCTAAGGTGATATATGCTAGAAATAAGGCTTTGTGCAAGCAAACACTCTTTACGATAAGTTGGGTCTTAGACTTACCAAGGAGGAGGAACCCCTGTTTGAGGTATAGGCTAGGAAATAGCTTACTAGAAACAACAAGATACGATGCCTTGGCTAACTGGATTCCCAAGGAGGTGACGACACCTATCCAAAGTGTAGGATGAAAGACAATTCATTGAACAACATCAAACAATAACCGTCAATGACAAAATATCCGAGGAGGAATCCTTGTCCAAGGAGGAGATTGAAACAAGTTATAAACACAAAACATTGAAAGAACTCAAATATTTGGATCAAAATGCATGTGCTTTCTAATTTTCTTCTTCAAGTTTATTCAGTGAGTTAAAAAGAATTGGGACATGCAAAGGCACAAAATCATGCACAATTGCTCATCAAACCAATTAACTCTCATCCAAGAGTGAACAAATAATCACTTTCAAACTTGTTGGCAACAATGGTGCAACAATTTTGCATAGAAAATAAAGGTTAACAAATAGTGAGCCCAAGGCTCTTATTTATAGAACTCAAAGCAGTAGGAAACCCTAGAATCTCCTTGAGTTAACAATTAGTTCTTGTCAATCAGCAAGATTTATTCTTGTATAAAAGTAGGTGAGCAAACAATTAACTAGAAATCTACTTCAATTAACTAAAACTAAACAAAGAGTCAACTGGAAAACTACTTCAGTTGACTGAAACTAAACTAAAGTTAAACTTTATTACAAAGTGTGCCTCCAAAATAAACACACATTTAGTGGAGATCTGAGATCCATAAATCATGGAAGTCAAATTAGCCATCCTTGATTAGTGGGATCTGACAATGCATGATCTGTGGGACATGAAGTTAACTTGGAAGGGGCATCAAGTTAACTCAAGTCACATTTAATATCTTTTTGGAGGGAAGGACGTCCTTCTTGGGGTGCTTTACACCTCATCACCACTAGTCAACAATGCTTCTAACCAGATGTTGACTTCTTCCTCTTGCAAACTGCTTTTGATATTCGATCTTCTTTGCAGTCGCATCATCCAACCTTGTTGACATGGGATGTGGAAGGTAGTGTGGTAGTAACCGGCGGTAGCTCTGTGTTTGGAATGACTACCTTCTGCATTTGGCTATCCATTGAATAGTGATGTCATTCAAGCCTTCCAAGGCGTCCATCTTGACTATGGGATTCACTTGCTGCATGTTTGTGTCGAGTGTTTTCAAAAAGTCGTGAAGTAGGACCATTTTGGTCTTGATTTCAACTTGAGAGTACTCTATTCAGAAAAAGTTGACTATTGATTGTAAACACAAATATCTTTAGACAACTTCTGAAAATGCCTAAAAATAGCCACCCGCTGAGAAGTATTTTCCCGAAGAGAATCTAACACAGTTTTTTTCATGCTTCAATGTTGAACAAACCCATTTTGTTAGATTTTTTATTCTATGACTTTTTTAGAAAAACCCCTAAAAATAGGAGCAACAAGTCCGATGTTTCTGGAAAATTTGAAGAGATGGGTTTTGTTGGAAAATTGTGTTGATCATACCTAATTGGCCAAATTTGTGATTTCCTGTTGTTTTATGGGACATACAAGAAGATCTAAGACAAGAAAAAAGGAAAAAGACAAGAAGAAGATTGGAAGTTATCAACTATCTTTCTAGAAAAATTATGCCTTTTCATGCAACCTCTGATAATTTGTCCTTCTATGCAACTGATCTTCAAAAATATGAAGAACGATGAAAACCCCTCTGTCAGATCTTGAAAAGACATCTTGGAGAGAAAATGATTGTTCTTGAGCTCCAACCAAAAACAATGAATAATGATGTCCAAGCTTGATACATAGTGATTGATATGGAAGCAATCAAGTCTGGATGCCAACTCATGATTGAAGACTGATTTAGCTTTATCTGGAGTTCTAAAAATTGATTTCCACTTATTGTGGGATGTTTTGGCCAATTTTTCCTCCAAAATCTCTAACTCAAGTCAACAAATCTCTCTTTTACTTTTTAGGCATCCTTCCTAAGTGTTGAACACTTTTTCATCATTTTTTCATGTTGAAGTGCCTCTATTTGATCCTTGCTCCCAGTCGTTCAGTTGATCTTGAGTAACTACTGATGGATCCATTGTTGAGATGGAACAACCTTGAAGAGATGTGTTTGGAAGCTATCAATTCAGAAAACTAAATATGAGGCTCTAAAATCAAGGGCACCTTTTCTTAGTAGGGGTGCTTTTACACCTGACTTAGTCAAATTTTCATGACTATTATTCATTTTCACCATTTAGACCCTCAGCGCTTCAATTCAATATCACTTCTAACTAATGACTTATATGACCTCATTTGATGGTGTTTTGGATAACCAACTCAGTCCTAGAAAGGATGACTAGTTTCATAGCTCTTGAAAGTCAGTTTTAGTTCCTCAAAAGCATGGGCACCTTTCTTCAGCAAGGGCACCCTTGGATTCTGACTTGTCATTTTTTATGTTATAAACTACCTTAGTTTGATCTTCGTTGTCAGATGACCAATTTTTCCATTGCCTTCATTGAAAATTTCATTGTCGAGATCAATTAAAATGGATAAGGTCATCCTAGAGGTCATCGAGCAAATAGACTACATTTGCATGCCCAAAAGACTGGGTGCCTTTCTTTAGTGCCAATTTTCTATGTTCTTCATTCAATCTTCACCTTTGGCATTTTCTACTTGATCTCAATGTATGACTACTTGACAGGTTTGATGAATGTGATATTGGATTGATCGAGAGGCTAAGAGGGAGTTGAACAAATGACTTATACACTTGTAACAGTTGTTGATAACTTCATCAAGTGTCTTGAAAAGAAGGGCACCCCTAGCTAGCAAGGGCACTTTTACCTTGAAGTTCATTGATTATTCCTCCAATCTGCATGCTCTGTTGATCAACCATTGTTGTCATTTGATGTGTCTTGCAAGCTTGCTGACTGGTTCATTGTGAAGCTCGATTGAAGCTGGAGAGATCTCATGAAGACAACGTTTCTCAGGAAGTGACATCATCATCATCTTATTCAAGGGAACCTTTCTTCAATAGGGGCACCTTTTTCATGTTAGACTATCATTTTGGATGTTTCTTGCTTGCAGCATCTCCATACTCTGTCGATGTTTTCCAGTGATCACTGAATCAGATGATATCGCTAAATGTTCATTTGAAATCCAACAAGAGTACGAAGAAGATGAATACTTTAGATGAATTTGATGATTGTATTTGACCTCTTAAATCCAAGGGCGCCCTTGGCCAGCAGGGGCGCTTTTAGCTTGTAGTTTCATCATTCCTTTGAAAAATCTTCATCTCTTCATGTCTCACATTCGTTGTGTAGCTTGACTGATTCGAGCATTGTCATTGACAATGCAAATGTGTGTGTCTTGGCAATCACCTTTACCATGTTGCATGTATGGGTGTTTGAAAAATGGCTAAGGCATTTGATTGCCCAGCCTCCTCTTGGTAGCAAGGCATGCATTCTCCATACTTAGCCATTTTTTAGCAATTTTCACTTTTGAAAATCCCCTCCATCATAGAGCATCTTTTTCAGCATTTCCACCATGGATTCTTTGATGAAGCTTTTGAGGCTTAGCTTTCAGCACATGGTACTAGCCATTCCGCCATTAATGGTTGTGGAGGTCTCAGTTTGTTTCTTGAAAAATGAAAATAGACCCACCAGAGTAAAACATACTTTTGGATGATTTTGACTTGACCAATGTGATCGTGAAGTCAGTTTATCTTATCAAAACCATTTTCAATCATTTCTAGGAAGGTCCTATTTTTAAGGGTTTTCCTAAAAATAGGGGTTTGAAACCCTAATTTTCAAATTTTCTAAAATTTGCAAGTATCTTCCTTGACACAAACCCACAAAAACCCTATGTTTGGTTTGACCCAAAACATACTTTTGACAATAATTTTACATGATTTAGCTCAATTTAAGCAAAATGTCAAAAATTTATTTTGGGTACTACACTAATCAATGGAGGAAATTGAATTAAGGATGAAGGCATGGATCAAGGGTCCATAATTCATGAAGGAATGGATCAAATATTTTAATCAAGGGTCCATAATTTATGAGAGATCAACAAATCCCTTGAATTTAGGAAGCATGTTGGAGATATTTCATGTGGAGGGAAGAATTTTGAATTTGAAAAGGGGATATCCATGAGAATATTCTTTGAATGATTCAAGAAATATTAATCAATTAAACAATTTAGAAAAATCATTTAATTGTGCAAGAGATTTTATATAAGAAAGGGAAAGAGAATGCTATGGTAGATGTATTATCTAGGAAGGATGAAACATTATTTTACGCTATTTCATTACAAGCAAATTGGGTGGAAGAAACTAAACTAGAGTGATAAAATGATGTTGCTACAAGGAATATCATTCAACAATTGAAAAATAACCCTAGTAGTTCAAAATAAATTTTGTTGGAAGGGAGATGTTTTGTGGTATCGAGAGAGATTAGATATATACAATAATTCCACTCTCAAACACAAGATTTTTGAAGAACTTCAAGGTTCTCCAATTGAGGATCATTTAGAATTTTTGAAGACATCATGCAAGATTTATTTTTGGAAGGGATAAAATGTGATGTTCAACAATTTGTGCTAGAATGTTTAGTATGTCAAATAAATGAAGGGGAGATAATGAAGACACCTAGTCTTTTGCAACCCTTAGTTATTCCTAGCCAACATTGGGAAGAGGTCTCCATGGATTTCATTGCAAGGCTTCCAAGATCTAAAGATAAAAATGTTATTATGGAAGCGGTGGATTACCTCACTAACTATGCTTGTTTTATTGCATTATCTCATCCTTTTACAAGTGCACTGATAAAAGAATTTTTGGAGAATATACAAAATCTATGTGGTACACTGAGGGTAATTGTCAATGATTGTGATCCTATCTTTACTAGTAACTTTTGGACAAATTTATTCTCTTATTTGGGTACTTAATTGGCTTGTATTTATTTATACCATCCTCAATTCGATGGGCAAAGTGAGGTTTTCAATAATTTCTTGGAAGGGTATCTATGGTGTTTCACTTTAGATAAGTAATCTCAATGGGTAGATTGGCTACCACTAGTGAAATAGTGGTATAACACTTCCTTTCATAGTTCATCAAAAATGTTTCCATGCATAGCACTTGTGGATACCATCCTTCATCCATTGCATCATCATTGAGGTTGACACCAAGAGTTTGGGCTATGGAGGACCACATGCAAGTTATTTCATTACAAAGGAAACCAATAATAAAATTACCATGCAATCAAGGTCATTATATAAATAGTTAATTACTTAAAAAAATGTACATTTTGGAGGTTTGTTCAATATTTTTGAATGGGCATTATAGTGGATCAATCAATGAAATTATTGTGATGAGGTCAACTTATCACAAGGATGTTAAATTGTAATAGGTAAAAAATTAATATGATATAAGGTAGCCATTAAACCTTGACCAATGTATTGTATACTTGATATTGTTTATTCACTATAATTCACAAAACCAATCAACATTGAGAACATTTTTCAAACCTCCTTGAATAATTAAATTTTGTTTCTATTCATATAGTTGACCTATCAAATTTGGATGTAATGTAGAATGAGAATATAGAACCTCTTCACAAAGAAGAATAGAGAGTTGGCCATATTAAAATAATTTAGAAAGAAGCTACTATGATAGATTAACTAAAGTAGTGTCAATGATTCTCTAAACATATAATATTATACATTAAAAAATAACATTGTTTAATATGGCTTCAACATCTATGCTTTTCATGAACCATAACAAAGTGGTTTCTTGAGTTGTAATTGCCTCAAACCTTCCTATTTTGTGCTCTTCATTTTTTGTGGGCCAAGTTATAGAAGAATGTTAGTGCAGTTGAAAGCATAGAAACAACATTAGACTCTCCTTTCTACTCAAGTATGTGGTTGTTCTATAGGGTGTTGCATGACTATTTCTTCTTGGTGCTGCTTATGGTTGGATTCCTAGTTCTACCTTTATCTCTCCTAGTAAGGTGTAGTGCTCATTATTGAAATATGACATTTTACTCAATATCTCCAAGAATGTTTTAAAGGTAGTTGTGGATGTTGCTTCTTGGGGCATTCATTCCTTTAAATTCTAGTTGAGATGGATATATTAAAGTGGTTTTCACTAGAAATTAGATTGTAAATGCAAAATCACATCCAAACACAATACCTAAACTATGAGAAGTTGGCCTTTCAATGTTGTATTTGTTTAAACCTTGTGATTTTATCTTCAATATAGAAATGTGAGGTGTAAAGCTCTTGGTCTAGTTTCTAGGTGGGGGAAAGATAAACTCAATCATTTATCAATTTCCAATTTTTATAAGCCTTCTTAGGTTACTCATTCTCATCCTCCTTCTCATGCTCCTTTAAATCATAAGCCTTCCTTAGAGTCTATGATTGATTTTCCTCAAGACTCAAAAGGATCACTTTTAATTTCACTTTCTAGATGTAAGCTCTTTCATCTTCCTAATCTCATTTCTTCTTGGGAATTAGTTCATGTTTGGTCTTTAGTTCCCACATGACTTATGATTCTATTTCACTTATTAGTGTAGTTACAAATTTTCCTTTCATTGGATATTCTTCATTAGCTTCTCCTTATTTAAAGGAAGCTAAGGTGTAGAAACACTTCCTACACTAATCTAACAGGAGATATGAACAACAATTATGATCTGAAATCATTTGCAAGAAAGAAACAAAACAACAAAATTACTTACCATAACACAATGATGTATCATGAGAAACCCCTTTCAAGAAAAAACCAAGCCTCCAAACTCAAACCAATTTATTAATTAGCATCAAAATCAGTTACAATACAATCCATGCAAGGATCATTTGTAGAAGATGATACCAACACTTAGATCTAGAGAAATACTAGCAATATAACAAAGCCCATAAAATACTTTGTGAAAAATCAATCCCAAGCACCAAACAAATAGAGAAACCAATACACAAAAACCACTAAAATAGAATCACAAAACCATGAGCTAATACAATCCAAAAGAGGTTCCCAAACCCCCTAATCAAAATCCAATACCCAAATCACAAGAAGACTCTTTGTGCTAAATATAGCATATTCCTTACACCTATCATTAGAATCTATCAAAAAATGTCAATTATCCTCCCAAGTTGGGTACTCCAATTTTCCATATTCAAACACTTCAAATATGCTTTATAACAATCAAAATAATGTGTCATTGTTTGGTGAATGTTTTTGGTCAACAAAGTCCCTTCCAACTCTCTTATGCCATAAATGCTCTTACATTTTTATGCGGGGGCCTAAATTGTAAAGGCCATAACTTTTTATTTTGAAAAGTCAATTGAGCTTGTCTTTTCTTAAATTGAACAACTTGGAGAGTTCCATATCAATGTAAGCCACTTTAGTCGGTTAAAACTCATTTCAGTAATTTTTTGAGTCATAAATGACCTCTATAACCCAAGAATTACATTTTTTCTCAAGAATAAGTAAAAGATTGAGAGATATTTTTTAATGCTCTCCCACTTCTTAAACACCTTACAAGAATAAAGGGAATACCAACACTAACTACTAGGGTCTGAGAAGCCCATAGACTTCTACACCAACTAAAATTCTTTGTGTTAACTAGCGTTATCGAAGCACTCACAACATTCTCAAAAGTATTGAATTTCTCCAACAACACCCTCCCATCTACCATGTGAAAAATATGTTTCACTCACACATGAAAGATCAAGCTCTTTCCCAAGTTGATGCACTCTTGACTATCATAATAAACTCTAATTTCTCCTTGAATAGCTACCATGTACTCTTGACAATCTCAAAAGCCAAATGGGCTCTTTACAAGCATGAATAGCTACCATGTACTCTACCTTTGTTATGGATAAAGAAACCATATCTTATCACTTAACCATTCAGCTCATTGCACTATCAAATAAGTTACACGTAGCCACTTATAGACCTTCTATTGTCTATCGCCTACCCAATCTAAATCCACATAACCTTAAATATCCACTAAAATGTTGGTCTTCTGAAATATCCCCATGATAACAAATGGAATATTTCCAAGTACCCTACAAATGTTGGAAGACTCTCTTCATTATATTCTAATGTTTCCATCTAAGATTAGCCATGTAATGGCTAAATACTCCCATTGCTTGGGAAATGTTTGGTTTGATGTAAACCATAGCATGCATAAGGCTCTTATTGCATAGCATAGCACATGGAACTCATCTCCTTCATCTCAAAGGTGTCATAAGGCACTACTCAACTACAATTTTAATCTCACATAAATAGGAATGGTCATTGGTTTATTTTAAACCATACTAAAACATTGTAAAATAGACTCAACATACTCCCTTTGACCAATTCAAAGCTTTTTGTTATCTCTATCCCATCAGATTTTCATCATAAATATGTACCTAGCAACCCCTAAGTCTTCATTTCAAACTATAATAAAAGAAAACACTTCAATTCCATAATCATTTCCTTAAAATTACAAAATAACAACATATCATTTGTATACAAAATGATGATAAAATTATCACCATTATGTTTATTGTAAACACAAATACTTGACTTAAACTCTAACCCCAAAATATATGAATCAAAAAATTTATATCTCATTTTAGAAGACTATTTTAAAACCATAGAGGAATTTCTTCAATTGAAAAAACAAGTTTTACTTACACTTCTCAACATGGTTCTCTGGTTGACATGTAGATCTCCTATAAATCATTATGCAAGATATTTTTCTACATTCATCTACTCAACCTCAAGATCAACAACAACAACACAAGCTAATTACGATCTAACATATGTGTTGGCTAACAGATTGTGCACCTTGAGATAATGTTGATTTCTTTCCTAAAAAGGTGCCTCTATCCCAACAACTCTAGATAATTACCCTCGTTAGGAAAGTAATCACCCTTTGAATTGAAAGGTACAACTCCCTTGTATGATATTCAATGAATTTAAATGAACTTAAAAAAACACATTGTATACTTTCAACCTGAAAGTAGGAAAGGAAAAACCCTATTGGAAATGTTGTCATTGATGTCAAGTATGTAAAGATGACAATGTCATTTGAAAACCGTCATTGATATCAAAGTGCCTTGGAGCATGATATATTGAAGGTTAATGAGAAGTTTTTGAGAAGTCAATGCATCAGAGTTATATCCGACACAAGGCAAATATGAGAACATGGATAAAACAGATTTATTAAGAATTCATGTGCAAATTCAGAATGAAAGAAGAAACAACATCGACTTGTGAAGGACATCGATTTGTGAAGGATGTTGATTCGAAAGCAAAAGAAAATATAAGAATACTATCTAGATTCATCAAGACTAAATCCAAATCGCTTTAAAACAGAAAAACTGAAAATTAAAAGAAAAGAAAAATCAATTTGAATTTGAAGATAAAAATCATGCTAAAATAATTTGGGATAACAAACTATTGATTACATATGAAAAAGGATGAGTTAGTTTCTAAAGTGATGTGATCGGATCAGAGGCGTGATTTGAGTTTTATGACTAACTGCTGAAGAGATGTGATTTTCTAAGAAAAAAATGATTTGTTTTTAAGGCATTAACAATGGCTCATGGACACGTCTCTCTTTGAAGGGACGCGATGAGTATTATGGAGTGTTAATAAAAACAAGTGACTAATGAAATAGTGTGACCCTTTAAAAAGAAAAAGATTAAAAATTAAAAGTCAGATTTTTTTAATATACTAAAAGGAGTCGATCACCAGAATTAAAATAAAAGGCATGAAAGGGTGTGATTATGCTTTGATGAGACAAACAATTAAAAACCAAAAGGGCAACAATTCAAGGGACATGATGCTCAACAAAGGTTGTAATCTTTGATATATATATATATATATTTCAAGTCAGATTTGAAATGTAGCAGGTGTGGAAAATGAGAGTATAGAGTCAGATCAGAAGATAAATTCTCTTGTGTGAGCCTTGAGGTGATAGCAAACATCACAAAGAATAATAGAAGATTGATGAGAGTTGAAGGGGATGATTATATAAAATTTAGAGCAGAAGTTTATCTCTTGTATGAACATTAAAGACAAAGAAGAAGTTAAGTTGAGATAAAAGACAAATCTTTACAGCAGATCCTTAAAGAAGATGTTTTAAGGTGATTATCTCAAATCTAAGAGAATTATAGCAGACTTGGTGCAAGTTTTGAGCAGAATTATAAGCACAGTTGGAGAAGATTTAAAAGCATATTGAAGCAGATTTATAAGCATATATGAGGCAGACTATTGAATCATATTAAGAGCAGATTATTGAAGCACATTTGGAACAAATTTATAAGCATATTTTGGAGCAGATTATTGAAGCATGTTGGATCATATTTGAAGGGATTAAAGAAGATTTTGAAGAAGAGTTCATAGCAGATGCAAAGAGAGTTGTGAAGAAAATTCAAAGGCAGTCCAAGAGAAAGTTTATTGCATATTTGATGAAGATCATAATTGTCCATCATTTGTTGAAGAAGCAACATTGAAGGTGGAACATTATTCTTTAAGTAATCATTCTTTGCTAAGTTGGTGCTTGGCAACTGGTAGTTGGTGCCTCCAATAGGTTGGTGCCTACGAACTTTAGGAGTTGGTACTTCTTGTAGGTCGGTGCCTAATAAATCAAAGATAGGTGTTGGTGCTCCTTGTAAATTGGTGCCTACTAAATCAGAGATAGGAGTTGGTGACTCAAGTAGGTTGGTGCCTACATTCATTGTAAAACTTATATAATTCATAAAGTACATTATTTGTACCGTGGATTTCTCCTGTAAGGGTTTCCTTATAAAATCTTGGCGTCAACTTGTTCATATTGTTATATTCTTGCAGGGATGATATTGTGTTGGAGTTTAAAGTTGATAAAAGTTGAGAGGGAATAAAAATATTAATATACTAATTCACGCCCTCCCTCTTAGTATATTTGTATGCTCTTCAAACCCAATATAAGAAAGATTTTTTATATCAGATGCAAATGAAAAACGGTAAATTTACTGGCACAAAGACCAATTTACACAAAAGGAATTGATAATGAAATACTAAACTAATATTATCTGAAAAGTGAAATCTATTATGGAGATAAATGCATAATTAAACTAGATATAATTAAACACATAGATTCAAGAACCTCATATTATCCCCATAAACTAGATGCACACAAACAACTAGCAATTTCAATTTGCAATAAAAGCATAATTGTCTTCAAAGCATTTAATATCAGGTCTTTTGAAAATGATGTCTAGAGAGAATTCGTTTCAAAAATAAGCATATATATAAGCGGATGAGTAATCGCTTCTTTTTTCCCATAACTAACCAAAATTGTAAAGTCTTTTCAAGACATGCCAAAGAGATAATAAAGCAACTAAAAATTTGGGATGGTGGCACTTCACTTCCATATTTCGTAGATGCGGCGAGTCTTTTTCGCAAGGCTTGGAAATCCTTTGCCACATGTGGCAGCTCCTTATGTTGGGGAATAGTTATGTTCCCCATCTATAACCTCCATGCCAACTAACTATTGCAGAAAGCTTCAATTCTCTAGTCATATGTCTTCATGAGTCATGTTGCTTGGGACAAGATGAGGTCCATTTCACTGAATTTCCTCAAGTGCTCAATATTGAAAGATTGGGAATTGAAGATCCCATCAACCATCTTCTGGAAATCGCTCTCCAAGGCTTTAGCATTCTCATTACCTCCATCTCCTACCCTTTTAGGTTGCATCCAAGGGCAAAGAGGTTCTTATGAATCTCATATAAAATTGAGTTACATTCAGTTAGTATTTCCTGGAGTTTCTATAAGCCTTTCCTTGTGACTTGTAACTTCCATTCTACACTTTTATTCCATATTATGCAATGGGCATCAGTAGCACTAGATATAATTTTATCTGTAGACATCTTCTCCATCCCAAAGCTCAACATCGCCTTGATTTCATTCAGATATTGATTCCATACTATTTCTTTTTTTTCAGCAGCGACGATCTCCTTCTCAATTTAACTCCTTAAAACATTTTCCCTTTGAAAAAATCCCAATGATTCAGTAATGATTTGATTGCTTTTCCTTAACAAGACACCACTCTATTCCTCAATAGCTTTCTTGAAAGTTTTACAACTCTTCATCTTACTCATTGCTTATGTCCCTATCATCTTCATATGATCAGAGGATGATTCAACTTGAGAAATTGGTTGACGAGGAAGATCAGAGACTAGTTTTTTAGATCTCTCAACCATCCTGGCTGCAAATACCTAAAATTTGTGTACATCTTCGTCCCTTGTAGGAGGTCCCAAATTAATATGTGAACCATGATCCTAATACCTGCAAAACACAACAAACAAACACATTAGAAGATTGAAATGCAAGTTAGAAACATGATTCCTCAAGAAATCCATTTATCAATGCTCTAAATAGGAAAATGAAAGCAATACAATGAGAAATCAACAAAAGAGATTAAATCCTATGAAAGCAATGTAAATTTTTATCTCTTGAGGGAGTTGGTGCAATTTGATGTGAAAATTGGCCCTTTCCCAACTCCAATGCTAGCTTTGATGATTTGATGAAGATTGTGATCCACTTTGATGAAGATTGATGAATGCTCCAAGCTAAAATCTGCAAAAAACCTAGCTATGATTCAATGAGATGGATGATAATTGCTAAGTATTTAGCATGGTAACTTTGCTTGAGATGTAGATGATGAAATAAGGATATGAGCTCTTTATTTATAGAATGCCAAGATGGATGAATGTCCAAAATAGAGCAATGTGGGACTAACATTCATCCAATGGCATGATGCCACTTGTCAAGCTATGAATGGGTGGAGGATGTGCAAGATTTGGGGAATGTGCCAATAAATGCATGAATTTGAAATTCAAATTTGTTGAAATGACTTGTGAGAGGGAAGGGAAAATGCAATAAATTCCACTTGGCTCAAGACAAAGGACATGTAAGATGGAGTTATTGCCTTGTTGGAAGGACATGTCAACTCATATTTTTGAATTCAAATTTGGGAATATTCCTTCAAAGATGCCTTTTTTTGAATGAAAATAGGGAATTATTAAATCAAATAAATGATTTAATGTGCAAGTTGCAAAATCTAGAGGATTTGAGTGATTAGGATTAAATTAATCAGGATTTGATTAATTTAAGGATATTTAGCTGATTTGACAATTTGATTAGATTTTTGATTAATTTAAATCAAAAGAGAGGAATATGATAAGAGGCTAATTAAATAAAGATTTTGATTTATTTAATTAAAAGGGATGGTGCTAGATTAAATCAAATAAGGTTTAATTTATTTAATTTAACAGATAGACTTTAGAGATTTAATCAAATAAATTGATTATTTAATTAAATAGGGATAATTAGATCGATGAATTGATTTAATTAACAAGGGAAAGTGACTTAATTAGACAAAATAATTTATTTAATTAAGAGACGAATATTGATGAATTTAATCGATAAGAGAATTTGATTAAACAGTTAGACCGAGGGATTTAGGAAGAAACGATGTTAGTAGATCGTAGTGTGATATCAATCTGTATATTTTCGATGTCTACATTTTGCCCTCTTGAAGCGATGCACTTGTTGTGTTGGTTCAAAGAATAATCTTGTTGATATCAAAGTTCAAAATTCTTTGATTTTATGATGCCCCACTGTTGCCCCAGCAAGAAGAATTATGCTGGTGCTGGTATACTGCCCCCTCGAGAGATCGGGCGAAGAGGTTCAATTTGAGGGTCGATCTCTCGACAAAGAGGTTCAAGATCATCAACTCATGTGTTTGATGTAGACAGATTTGATGATGTAGACAGTCATCAACCATGGGTAGTCTCATGCCTATTTTGATATATTACACACACTTGATCCTGATTTGTAGCATGACAGTTACATTATTGATGATATAAATAAGATGATTATGATGTTTGGGTGATATGATGATGCATGGATGATATGGATGCACATGATATGATATGATGATGATTTTATGATTATGCAAATAGATGATAAATGTATGGTTTATGAGATGTTTAGAATAACTAATCTATATTATGCAATGATGGGGATGAATGCATGTGGTATGATTATTATTTTCTATATGGTATTATATGCATTATACAGTATGTCGATGGTTTGTGGATGAAAGATGGATGTGATGGTGATGATTTATGATTAACTGTCATTGTAGCATGTTAGCGTGATTAGTAAGAGATAGAAGAAAATAAGAGATTCCAACAAGACATGAGATGATGATTATGATGATGATGATAATGATTTGCCAAGGAATTGTGATTTTCAAAGGGCCAAATTTTCTTATGTTTGATAACACACGTAGTACAAGGCATCAAGGTATAGTAAACCAGGATGGCGTGGTACCTAGTGTGATGGACTTTGACTCAACAAATAGATAGGAGTATTCTTGTTCACACCTGACATACAAAAACCTTGCTAGGATGCACTTCAGAAGTTTCAGACATCTCGGACCAAAACACGGAAAAGTAAACCTATCCCTGTAATAGTCAACAAGTTGCCCTAAACCTCTTCCATATATGCCTAACAAAGCAAGTATTCGCCAAGTTATATTACAAGAACGTCCAACAAGCATAGCAGACAAAAGATAATGATCATTGCCCTATTCCTATTTCTCTAAATCCGTTGTCTTGGGATATCATCGAGATGTCCTTGAATGAGCGAATAAGATAAATCAAAAGAAAAGATAAAGCACACAAACAAGTTGATGTTCTTCAATCCCGCTAACCAAAAGGGAATGTTTTTTTAAGGATAAGAACCGAAACTTATTGCCAAAAAATAATGCCCATTGTAGGAAGGATACATCCTAGGACATGTTAGTGGATGGCGGCATGTCATTTCGTTTATCCAAAATGCTCTTTCTGATAAAAAAATGCCCCTTGTAGGAAGGATTCATCCTAGGACATGATGTTACCGTGATTGGATATGGGACTGTTTGGATGATGGACTATCGACACAAAGACTCTGACCAACTGTTATGTACTAACTTAGACTTGACGCTTGACGCTTTTGAGATTTACTTTAAACCTGCTAGACTTGTTTCTAACTATTTAACCAAAGGTTGAGGATGACGATCACTTTATTATGAATGGTGTTTATTATGGGTGCAAGCGAGATGAGGTGGATGAATT
>VDFB02028479.1:0-10783 GCA_007258455.2 Sequoia sempervirens
TGATGTAATCAACTTCTGCATACCTTTACATTTTTTTTGTTGCTATCACCATCAACCTCAATGACCTTTCTAAAAGAATGTTCTTAATAAATTATGGAGAAACCCAAAAGAATCATCATATATCTTCTCCATGTTGCTTCATCATTGCCAAATCAGAAATATCTCCTTTAGTGGCTCCTACAACTGTTTTGTCTTTTGGTGAAAGTTCTTTTTTATCTTTTACAAATTAGTTGTACTTGTTTCTATTTGACCCTAAAGGACAATATTGTTAAATGAAAATGTGACATATGTCCATGGCTCTAAGCTTGTATCTCCCTTCTCTCTATAAAAGGGAATTCCAAGCCATTTTTAAGGGGATCTTTGATTTTGTAAACAAAAAGTTTATGTTCTAAGTCTATACTAGTCAGACCTAGGTATTCTAGGAAATAAGTGTAAATGCAATTTCCATTTTATATAGCAATACAAGTTCTAAATGCATGAGAATATTGCGATAATTTCACAATCAATTATCTCCTACATTGTATACTTTATTTCTCTTATGAAATTGATCAAGGATCATTTTTGTTCACTGTTGCAATTTTTTTACAAATGAATGTTTCTTATATAGCTTCTATTCAACCAGTAGATTAAATTGTTATATCAGGGATATTTTGGGATATGAATGCATGTAGGGATTGTTAAGAAGAATTAGTTGTAAATTCTGAAGGGTGTCATTATAAGGTATACTTCAACTTTGAATTTTCAAGGTAGGAAATTGTGGATATATATATGTAAAGGAGGCAGTTTTGTGCAACCTTGAGAGCAATTAGGGGTAGAATTTTAACATGTGCAATGTGACTAAAGTTGAAACTAGAACCAATCTTGTTCTCTAGATCATGTAGCAAAGATGTTTAATGTCGAAATTCCAATCTCCAATAGGAGTTGGTGCATGCTATGAAATTTTGTTAAAATTGACTTTGAAGGTTGCAAGAAGCCTTTTTAAAAGGAAGGCACCTATTGATCCTTTATGCAATGTGCTCTATTCATTCCTTGCTACTAACTATTCTTCTAAGCAGTTCACCACTCTACTAAACATGAACAACATAATGTCTACTTTGTCATGGTAATGTCTTTGTTTAACTCGTCAACTCTGGTTCTCTTCTTGATATATCCTCAAGGAAGAGCTTTAAGTCTTTGTTCATTTTATTTTCTACTCTTTCGTATACTTCTTTCTATATTATATGTTTGTAGTTTCATGCTAGTAGTTGTAATTTACCACTTATCTTATCTTGCCTATTCCATTATCCATTTTGATTTATTCAATTTGATATTGTAACATATACATATTCTTAATGAATTATTCTCTTATAGCCCTTTTGCTAGTTTTTTCTTTATGTTACTTTAATTTTATAAAAAAAATTAAAAAATCTTAACTATTATAAAAAGAGTTTTATTCTCCTTAGGATTCAAACTCTTCCTACCTTAGAATTGCTGACGGCTTGACCGGCTTTCCCTCAAGTGGGTTTCTATTAATTATTATTTAGAAGGCACTTTCTTTGATTGTGCGTGCTACTTTTGAGGCTGACTCGTGACTTTGCCCTTTCTTAATACGTCATTGCATACGTCATGTGTGGGCGTTGTCGTGTTTTTGGGCGTGCGCCTCAGGTTCATACGTCATCTACTTAAACACGTTACCTAGGGCGGGTAGGCAAGTGGGCCCCATGCTGGTGCGGGACCCAATTGTAACATGGGCTCTATTATTTGAAACAGTTATATTTTAAAATGTTAAAATATAATATATTTTATTCATTTGAAATGTAAGGTTATTTTTAAAAAATCTTTATTGAAATTGTTGAGAGATATTGTTTTCAAGACGTCAATTATATTTAAATATTAAATTCAATAAAAATATATATTTTAAGAACGTTATTTTTTTAATCTTTTAAATAGGTTTTTCTCAAAATAGGTATGATAGAGACTTCGCTCTTGTCTTCATATTTATAAATTTAAAATTGTTTAAAATAATTATTTAAATAAGATTATAATTAAAGTTTATTAAAAAATATGGTTGTCAATTAATTATTCTTAAGGGCAATTATTTTTATAAGAAAAAACAAATTGAAATTTATAGTCTCTCTAAAGTTCTAATTACTAACATACATGTTACCAAATTTCTATTGGAAGAAATAGAATCGAAAGACAAAAAGAGAAGTAATTAATTGAAAGTAATTGCCCAAAATCATTTCTATTGAAAGAAATAGAATAGAAGGACAAAAAGAGAAGTAATTGATTGAAAGTAATTGGTCAAAATCTCTTACTACGAGAAATATAAATACTCAATGAGATTTTAATTTATAGACATCAACAACATGCTTTTATTATTGTTTTACTTCTTTTTTTTGCTTTATAATAAGATTATTTCTCAACAACTTATATAGAGAAGAAACTTTAAAGAATATATCTTATATTTTTATTTTAGCATGTCAATAGATGAATCATTGATATATAATCATGAATTATTATTAATGTAAATAAGAACATCTAGTGATACAATTCATTATATAGGGTTTACTTATTTATATAATATATAGGTAGAGCATATGGAGATTTATGCTTGTCAAAAGGCAATCCATTGCTTAGTAGGATGTTTAAATGAAGGTAAAATTTCATCCACCGCTAAAAACAAAAAAAAAATATATGAAAATTAAAATTCTAAATTTCAAAAGCCATTCATTGCAAACATTTTCTATGTCTAGATTATTTAGAAATATCTAGTGAATATATTGTAGAAATCTTTGTGACAAAGTCTAAAGCAATTCTTGTGATTTCCTTAGATTTTCCTAGAATTTTCAAATGTTTCCATCATCAAATTGAGGTCCAATTTGTATCCACTCTAGATTCTAAAACAATTTGGACAAGTATTATACAAGGCATGTTGATGTTTATAGATATTCAAATATATAAAATACTTATATTAAAAAAGAAAAGAACGTGTTCATTTATATCTATATTTGATTAATGAGTTAAAGTTTTACAAATAAGATAAATTTATATATATCATGTCTATTTTTTACTATGTTAGATAGGTGTGCATAAATATTAATTGTTTAAATGATAAACCTATGCTATTATATATGGTCTAGATAGATATACATTTAAAGCATATACACAAATAGGTTTGTTTTCTTATTGACAATTGTAGCCT
This sequence comes from Sequoia sempervirens, assembly GCA_007258455.2. NCBI lineage: Eukaryota > Viridiplantae > Streptophyta > Pinopsida > Cupressales > Cupressaceae > Sequoia > Sequoia sempervirens. The sequence continues at coordinate 3,185 of VDFB02028479.1, forward strand.
AACATGATTTAGTTGAATCCCCATTCGATTAAACTACTTTAACCCATGTTTGTCATGTAAGAACCTACATGGCAAGTTGGACTGAATACACATTTAATCATTTTAAGTTCACTTGAAGCTATTAAAAAAGTCACTTGTCCAAATGGATGACACATCTTCAAGCTTTTACTTGATTGGAACAATATGTGTCCTCAGAGGTCCTTGACAATGATATTATCTCTAGGGTTCCCATCTAGATTCATATCTACAAACTTATTATAATTTTTAAAAAATAAAAAAATATTTTAAAAAATGATTAAAATGTTAGCAAGTAAAGTTGTAGAGATGGTCGGAGGTCTAGCTCAGGCTAAAGCATCTGTAGAACCAAGAGGTCACAGTCTAGTCACCCCAGGGGGGCGGAGGCAGCATCCGCAGCACGTCCTTGATCCGCGTGAAAAAAGTTTACCAAACACACTGTCTAGTCTTCCCTCCTCCCACCCGCCCGCGCCTCCCCCCGTGGTACCAGAGGGCATGTCGCGCTGAGTCACCGATCACATGAAAAAAGTTTACCAAATGCAATACAGTTTATAGGGGGCTACCTGAGTCCTGCAGTCTTGAAAAAAAAAAGTTGCAGAGATTGTCAAGATAGACACTAAGAAGTATAGGCTTCAAGCCAGATACAAATGCTTCTATTTTTTAATCTTGAATGTGTTAATGTCTTCTTGACTTTGAGATACTTCTTTAAATTTTGAATGTGTTAGTGTCTTCTTGACTTTTCTATCTTTAATGTTGCATCTTTTTATATTAAATCAAAACAGTGCCTTCTTTACTTTTCTATATCTTTAATATTGCTGGGTGAGGGCCCAATACACTTTCAATTAACCTAGAAAAAACACTTGTATATACAAATATTTTCAAGAGTTACAGTTTTTGGCATTTGATGTTACTTTGTTTAGAATAATAGGAAGTACATTCCCTGATTCACTTTCATGATACACAGCGATTGATGTGCAGCATCAATTGTCAACATTGCAAGAGCAAAGACAGAAAGCCATGGCAGATTCTCCAGCTGTTTCCGCAGCTGTCGCCATCGCAATTTGCGAACATTGTTACTGTCGCCGCACGCGCTATTATAAGAAACTAAAACTCTCACCTTTCCTTTTCAAAGTAACGCTTAATGAAAGAGATTGGCGGGTCCATTACAACTGGATGGTGCCACACAACTTTAGCTATACTTGGTGGTGAAGGATACCAACCAGAATGATTGTCATATCCTTCACCACAAATAAAACAAAAATTAAAACATTGATATCTAACCACAAATAAAACAAAAATTAAAAACATTGATATCTAACAAAACACAAGACATTACACCTTACACCACCACTAACATTCTCCTCCACCTAGTGAACTGTGGCTAGTGTTGACAACCTCCTCAACCCATGGTTCATTCCCATTCACTAACCTTCCCTTGCAATTATAGCTAGTGACGAGAAATGAACTCTATAGCTTGTCTATCATTAGTCCCTAGACCTATGCATGGTATGGCTACAAAATATTGGTATAGTCTACAATCACTTCCAATTTCAAGACATCTTCGACAATGATGGACATACAAATTGGCAAGTACTTCTCCAACATCCCCACAATAAGCTTGTAGAATCCTCAAGCATACTTGACAAATATGATTGTAGAGAAGTTAAAAGTTGAGCCAACATCCTCCACTAACATGGCTTGCATCTCTTAACTAGCCTCTAAACCAATATGTTGAACCATCATGTTAGAAAATTGGTCTAGAAGGAAGATTATAAGGACCCAAAGCCAGATTTCAAATTTTGAGAGATAATAGCTATATTTGGAGATAAAATCCCCTTGAATAGCCACTTTGGAGTGACAATTTTCCCTTAAAGCTTGATCTCCCAAAATGTCTTTAGGAAACCTAGAGTTGGAGGATAGTAATACAAAAATACATTGCAATAGTCTATCTAAGATGTGTAGTTCTTAGTTGGATATGAACCCTATACCAAACTAGGAACTAGACATTAAACCAGAGAGAAAATTATCAATGCTAGAGCCAACAACTACCACCTTACCAATGATATAAAACATCAAACACTGTTCTTTATAACAATACATTCCTTTGTTGCCATCATACAAAGTGACTTTAATGCAATGTGTAAAGCCCAATCAATACTCCCAACTAATTATATATTGCCATATACATAAAACATAGATATGAATGCTCTATGACTTGCTCTCTACTATCAAATGATGCCTTAGAGGCATGGTTATAAAAACATGGAAAATGTATATTACTGATGTGACCTAATTAAGGAGGCTTATAAGTTATCAATAGTTCTAGAGTATTGATGTAATTCCTTCCTTATAGAACTAATAACTATTGATGAATCACCTTCCTCTATCATCTTATACCACTTTTACAAATATTTTTCCCCAAAAATAGCTACAAGAGATCTACATTTCACTTTGGTATTAGAATTTAGTGCACAAACCAAAAACCAGAGAAAAACTGTAAACCAATTCACCACTCAAGTATCTAATCACAAGTCCTCTACCAACTAATATAGGATTTCCTTTTGTGACTCCATCAAAGTTTAATTTAGAAAAACTTTCTAGGGACCTGAGACTGTTTTCTTTTTTCTGGGTAATACCATTCAATAAAAAATTACCGAGCTAATATTATTATTGCCACTTAACCCTTGAATAGGAAAAATCTTTTATTTTTAATGTGATGAATTAAATAGTTTTTTTCTTTTTTCTTTTTTTAATGTGAAAGTTGAGTATTAAATGAAACCTATACTAAACTTAACTCTCCATTTTCCAAGGTTTTGAACCTAATCTTCATCCTTCATATTCCTTGTCTTGGTTCAAACCCACATTTTCATCTCAAATGTGGTTCATAATTGCACATACAATTTTGAGCCCCAAAATTTTAAAATCCAAGTTAACTCTAAACCAAAGCCAACTTAGTCCTAACTAGCAATTACTCACTATCTTAAGCATGAAATATTCAAATTTTTCATCATGCTAGGTTGTTGTATAAAGGACAAAGCTCAAATCCATTTGGTCATAACAAGGTAGAAATAACATCTGGACTCATAAGAATACATATAGGCATTGTATTTTATTTTGTGTCTACAAACTTGTCAAACTTGTTGAATCGATCTACAAGTTTGACTAAGGTGCATAGTGGTTTAGCTAACCATCTTCCCATCCCTAGAACAAAAAACTCTATCATTGCTCTTTAGTGCCACTCTTTTCAAATTATTAGAGGAGAACACATTTATGAAGAAGATAGGTAATAAACACAAGGCCAAATTTTCTTGGTTCAAAACTATACACATGTGTAGGATCAATAACCATAACATGAAATAAATAATCAAAATCCACTAGAGTAGGATTTATGCAAATTTAATTATTGATTACTAAGATGAATTAGATAACATAGTCTGCAAAAAATATTTTATTTCCTAAAATTAAGTGCACCTAACCTCTTTTATTAATCAACTATTTATTTGGCCCGTTAAGGGGCCTGACTAGGTTAATCTTACTCAATTGTCTCTAGAGGTGGATAAATGGGAGAAACCAAAGGAAGGTTGGTGGAAGGTAAAATTTGATGGGGCTTCAAAAGGAAACCCAGGTCCATCAGGGGTTGGTAGTATTGTTCGTGATTAGAATGGGAATGTGTTGGCCATAGGTGCAATGAGATTGAAGGAAGAAACCAACAATGTAGTTGAAGTAGCAACAACCTTAATGGCAATTTAGTTAGCCAAAAAGTTAGGAGCAAAAAGGATTCATTTGGAGGGTGATTCCTTGATAATTATCCAAGCAATAATAAAAGGAGGAATTGATGCTTGGTATTTGTAGGGAGTGATTAGGAAAATCATTGAAGAATTAGCTCCTTTTGAGGACTTTAAGGTTAGTCATATTAGGAGAACTAGGAATATGGAAGCATATACCCTCTCAAAATGGGCTCTATGTTTTGCAGAGGTGGATGAATTTAGAATTAATATTTTAGAGGCATTTTTTTGGAGGGTTTTTGTCTAATGCATTTAATGCAAGAGGGGATAAAATTTAGCAAGTAGAGGTTTGAGTGTGAAATTCAGGCAGCATTGGGGTGAAGCCACAATAGTAGTTTTCAATTTGATGGAGGAAGGAAGAATTGAAAAAGAAATGACCCATGGAAACATTATGGTTTTAGGGGTTGAACTGAACCTAAGTTTGAAAATGAGTGCACGGATATTGAAGTCCTTGATCCAACTTACAAAGAGAAAAATAATAATTTCAATATATAGAAAAAGTTACAGCGTTACTCTGGGTCATACTATGTCGAATTGTAATTGGTTGACTTGAAGAGCAGATTAAAGAAAAATATTCAATAAAAGCTATCTGTGGAAGCACTGAATATGGAGTTACAAATCTAAATTAAAAAGAATTGGAATTTTATCCTTTATTATGAAAAGCGTTAAATAGTTATCGGTCGTCACGCTTTTAAAATGTTGTTTCTAATAAAACCAATTTGCGTGGGAGATAGAAAAGAAGTGCAATCTAATTCAAAAATTTTTGAAAAAATATATTTTTAGAATCTGAGATAAAATGTGATGAGACTCTGGATTTGCATCGCTTCAAGAATTCCCGCAGTTTAGCCGTATATAGAGTGCCCGATGTGGTTGATTAAAATAATAATAATTTAAGGAGTGTCGGTTTGGCCCAAAATTGTAAACCACTATTGTGGGATCACCCATTGATGAAGGTAGTGTTGCCGTTGCTAAATGTACGTTCGACATTAATGGAGAAGACTGGTAATTTGATGTGTATTAAAGATACACATTTCATTGCCTTCGATGCTTCTTGGTGTGCGGTAGCAAGGAATGTATCCGGTCTGTGGTGCGAGGCAGCTTGGAAGATAGTGTATTAGAGAAGAAATGGAGGCTAATTTCACACTAAAATTGAGGAGGAAATTGGATTCCTTTATTGGCAAAGCAACCATGAAGAGGCTGAGAGGATTATTTCTTTTCAAGGATGTGCAGGTGGCACAATTTGTGGAAGTAATTTTGGGGAATGGCTTAGAAGATTTGAAGCATAGATATCAAACTAATATGGATATATACTCATTGATCATGGCTTGGGGGCTGGACTTAGGAGAGTCGGTGGAAGAAGTGAGGAAAGTAATGAAAGCGTTGGTGCAAAATGATTTCTTAATGGACATGGAAAAAATCACGGAATGAGCTATACCGGAGAGGATTTGTTGTTGTGGGTGAAGGCATGGAAGGTGGGGACCCAGAGTTAGAAAATTTAAATCATTTTTTTATCAAGTGGCTAGAAGGACGCACTAAAGCTCTGTGGAGAGAAGAAGCAGAGCATGGGTGGAAAGCGCTCAAAATTTGTGTTGAATTAATGAAGATTGAGGAGGTCATAGAGGGACTCAAAAACATCGCCAGAGCGAAGATGTCAGAAAATAAAGGTCTGCACTCGAGGAAGAAGCTGAAGTCGATCATGGAGATTTGTTCTTTGGAGTTGGACAACACTTTGAAGGCTTCTACGTAAATACAAAGTTTAATTTTTGTTTAGTTTATATTTTTAACACGATATATTGCTTATGAGGGTTAAGCCTTGGTTTTGAGTTGAAATTGTAAATAGCTTAGGGTATGGAGCCAAAGTTGGTAGGGTAGTTAACAGGAAGATATGATAATAGGTTTTTTGCTTCATTGGAAACTGTGTTGGTTTATCAGTCTTTTTTTGGAAGTTGCTAGATGGACTCAAATATGAAGTTTTTGTAAATTTTGCTTTATCTTTAATAAAATAAAATATTATCATCAATCAAAAAAAAAATCAACTATTTATTTGTGTATATTTGTTTAGTGGCGATACATGTTTTTATTTAAATTGATCAAATGTTAATTAGTCAATTAAGTAAACTAGATAATTATAAAAAATGAAATCCATTTATTTATTTTCATTGTGAAACATGTATTTAAACTTACTTGACCTAAAGAAATAGATAGGTTATTAAATGTTGTTTTATTTTTCATAAAATGTTATTCTTCTCTATTGAATTTTTGGCTTAAGAAAAATAGAGGGAAAACACGAGGCACATAAAATGACATAGGAAAACTATTTAAATATAGTCAAATGAGTATAAATTAGCCTAGATAATATACTTGGGACTACTTATAGATTAAATGTGGTACATGTATTAAAATTTGATAATGAAGAAATATTATGAAAAATATTAGAAGTGGATTCGCCAACTCTCTAGAATATTAGGGTTTAAATCATACAAATGTCTTAGATTCTACAAAGTGCTTCTTTCACTTTGAATCACTTATGATCGAGTGTGGACCCGATCTTTGTGATTATGACCCTAAAGAATGGAGACCTAATTTGTGACCTGTAGATGGTATAATGTACATTTTTTAGAATTTAATCTTTTTGATTTCTAATATTTAAATATACACAAGGAATAGCTTTGTAAAAAAATTTATAAAATTTGTTAGATTATGGGGCTCATTTTCTTCTCAATCATACCCCTAATGAATTAATTTTGTAAGTCCAAGAGGAATATTGAAGAAACTAAGCAAGTGTGCAATGGATCTAGCATTGTGGACTCAAATGTACTCTAATAAAATCTTGCTAGAATGTTGTCATATATGTTCCTTTACAAATCCTTTTGATAACCCTAATATGCTTCTAGATGATTTCAAAGTGAATGAGTGAATGCATTTAGATGTACATCAACAAACAAATTAATAAAAATGTGCACTATGTTGCCTCACAACAACTAGTAAGGGAGGAAAACATGGACCCATTTTATGAAATTAAATTTTTTTTTTTATGTTCATATCTATGTGAACCATAGATTTTAGGGGTGTGAAATGCTGTCTCTTTTGCTCAATTAGGGTCTTTCACCTAATGAAAAGAGATAGATCCCACACCCAAAATCCAAATGGTTCACTCAAACTAAGATATGTATGATGAAATTAAGACTAAATGCAATGGTCTAAATGCAACTAAGTACTAAAATTGATTGAATATTGATGCAAAACCTATGAAATATGCAATGTTTGAAAACACAATGAGGTATGCATGAATGAACTAAAACATGAACAAACATAAACAAAATTGAAGAAGGTTGAATAGAGTGCACTTGGGCAATGAATGTTGAATGGGGAAGGATCTGAATGTTGGCATAAATTATTGCAAATCACCGATGGGACTCATTCGCCATTGATGGCGAATCAGTCCTACTACTGACAAAAACACTTGAAAACTGCTTTCCGACTGTCAAGAACTGGAATCTGACAAAATCAATGTTTTCAGCCTTAAGGTGGGACTCATTTTCCACTGATGGCGAATCATTCCTCCTCCAAAATTCTATGAAATCAAAGGTCAATTTTGTAGCTTCAGATCTGCATTTGTCTTCTTGTCGGGTCGACGAAGTCAAATCTACAAAAAATGAACTGTAGGTTGTCTCCAAGCTTGGAATAAGGTTTAGTTGACTTGAAACACTTTGTTGAATTCTTGACCACCTTTCAACACCTATTTGCTTGAGAAATCTGCATACTCAAGTCTGCAAACACACATGCAAAAGGGGAAAAA